>NJRL01001489.1:3650-19067 GCA_003063815.1 Aphaenogaster rudis
ATAGGGCCGGTATCACCATCTCCGATTAATGTGATCCTCCGATTAAACTCACTCTTCGTCTCTTTCTAACTGAACAATTAGAAAGAGACGAAGAGTGAGTTTAATCGGAGGATCACGTTAATCGGAGATAGTGATACCGGCCCATAGTCATTTTTGTAGTTTTTGTTAGGATCCAATTCCATTGGATAAAATCCGGGATAGTAAGAACCGGAATTTATCATGGTTTTTTCCACCCGCTGGATTTTTTCCATCCAATTCTGCATTTAAGCAACCTAGCATATTACATAAAGATGATTATATATGTCATGTTCTGTTTCATTTACAGGTTACAAGAATGTTGCCTGGTGGAATGTGGGTACTTGGTATATTTATTGTTGGTCCTGAGGATACTTTAGACAATACTAGTAATGTACAAAAGCTTAAGTCAGTTCTTGGCGCAATTCACAAAACTTTGTCATGGAATAATAAGTATCTATGTGGAAATAATCAGGATGAGAAGCTTATATTAAGCTTTAACAGTGTCACCCAAAAGTATGTTTGCCCTGGGTTCTTCAAATGGACTTAAAATCTATACTATATCTTAACTATTTAGTAATTAGAGTCTTTTATCTTCAGATATATTTGTAAGTCTATAGATATTGCTAAGGACAGTATGTTAAAACCAGCCGATTGGAAATTCCAAGAGAAACCTACTAAGTGGCATCAACTTGAAGCCTTAGTAGATTTTGACAGATTGTATCTTATTGCTGCAGACAAGGATCCTGAAACTCTCAAGAAACAATTACAGGTATTAACAAATAATTTATTATTTTAAACAATGCCGCATTAAAAGCATTAATTTTACAGAATATTTTGACAAGCGTGGCAGATTTAATTGATTCTTCGCTCGTCGTTATTGAGGGGGAAGTCAGATCTCCGGATGATACATTGGAATCACTTGGCAAAAGAAAGAAGAATAGCAAAGAGTGTAAAAATAAGACAAACGATATCAGTAATTCACTTCAAGTTAGCTTGTATATTCCTTGTGTGAGTATTTATTTAAAGTTTACGAAATGAGATATTGAGAAATTAACTTAAATAAAATTTATTTTATTAGTCACAAGATAATAGTAATACAGATATAAGAACAACATCATGCAGCGCATCGATACGACTAATTGGACAATTAGTCAGTAGAACATTTGTACATCAAAGAGCCAGTATTGCAGAAGCCAACACAGCTGTGAAAGAAGATATAGTGAGATCTCTGGCAAGCAGATTGGAAATGCATTGGGATAGTTTGATAGAAGAAGAAAATGGTTCTCCCGAAGGTAAATCATGAATGAGGGATACATAAATAGTAGAATTTGATATTTATATTCTATAATTTATTTTCAGAGAATATTACATTGCATGAACCACCAAGGCGGGTATTAATAGCATTGCCGGAAAATAAAGTTACATTATCGGATTATCTATTTCCCGGCGAAGGATCGCAAGAGGCGTTATTATCATTGCAGGAACTTCTAGATCTCGAAGTGCAAGAAAGTCAGGTTGAAAAAGAGGTCGAGTTACAAGCTGGTAAGTAGAAAAATGTAAACTATAATTGTAGCAACTCGAAGTCACGTATATTATTTGATTGCAACCGAATATGTTAATGCAGATCCTATAGAATTCTACTGCCAAAGCGATGTCAATACTAAACCGTTGGACAATAATGCTGATACAACTCGAAATCATCGACTGGACATTTATCTTACTAACTTAGTTGTTGCGCTTATTATATTGTTTATATCTGTCCTCGTGCAATATTTGACTGTAACGTATGCATATGTGTTTCATTCATAGTGCACGCGAAATATAGCAGTTTGTTTATATATCATACAATATACAATGTCCATATAAAGTATATGTATTTTGAAACCATGTAAATTTTGATGTAAAAATTTTAAATTATTTAATATATACATTTTAAAGAGGTTAGAGTACAATATAAATTTCTTTAATCCGGCCATGTTTTTATTGTGAAATAACATTCTCATAATTACTTTAATATATATATATATATATATATATATATATATATATATAAAGATATAACAAGACATTTTAAGCATGAAACAAAAATGGTATACGGTTTGCTTATCTCAGGCTGCGTCCCGATGGAGAAAGAAATAGCGGAACGGAACAATAACGGAATCATTCTGATTGGTTAGTCTTGTAGGGCACAAACAAGCTCCATGGGGCTAACCAATCAGAATGATTTCGTTATTGTTCCGTTCCGCTATTTCTTTCTCCATCGGGACCCAGCCTGAGGCGCATGCAATAGTTTATTTTTATTCACATATTTTAAGGAAATAAGATAGAATACTACAAAATGTTGTTAACTTGCTCTATATTATATATGGAATTTATTATAACATCTACATAATATATACATATACCATATCATACACATGTATTTTTATATACAAAAGAATAATATTTTTAGTCTTCTTAATGGCAATCCTTATATTTTTAGTATGACAACTGCTGTTATTTTAATATAGTCTTTAATATTACTCATATACGAATAATATATATCGCATGATAATGCCAAATTAGGTAATAACATGCAATTTTGATACAAAATTTGTTAATAAATTAGGCAGTGACAATCCTAATATTTAAATGCTTGCTATCAACTGCATTGCTTTAATAAATTTTGTAAATATCTGTAAAATTCTCTATGCTAACGTGTATGAAAATTTTATTTACAAAACTTTTTACACTGTACATGACAAATTCCTTCAAAAAGACAATATCTCTAAGAATGTCGAGGAAACGTAACGTAGAAGAAATATCGTAGTTCTTACATTTTTCTGCAATAAATATTGTTTACTCGCACTGAAAACAACGTCCCTCTTCTCTCTCTCTTTCACTTTCATACTGTTCAAACATATTTACTCCATTCTCTATAGTGCAACTTTGATTCTTTTTCCTCATTGAGTACAAGCACGAACGAGTGCCAGAAATATGGTTTGTACACACGTAGCTATCGACTTTTTACATCTATTGTAAAATCATTGATTTCAACAATATCATATATATACATATGAAATAATGCAAAATGTATATATTTCGAATAATTAGAGATGCCATAAATTGAAAAAATAAAATTTCTTATGTGTGACAACTTATACATATAAATTTGCATAAACGAAATTAAATAGCATATGATTCTTTTTAGATATATCACTATAATATCTTCTTTCGAGTAATCTTTTTTTATTTTTTATAGAATCGTGAGTAGATTATAGAATTGTGAATGATCTAATGTAAATAATAAATTAATTAACACGATAATAATACTTTCCAAAAATTTTTCTAAAAATTTCTAGGCAGATTCTACATTTAATGACGATTCTACATTTAATGCAGAAATATTTGGAAAATGGAATATATCATCAACACCCTTTCTGGCATATGATTATTATAGTTTAACATGAATGTGATATAATAAATAGTACAGTCATACGAAATTATCATTTAAATGTACCTTATTGCAACTTAATTATGCAATTAATTATACAAATTTAATTATCAAAATAATCATATTTGTACTTTAATCATAGCATATGAATTCGGCCATTTTCTTTGTGACTTAATTTTCTAATTTTTAAAATTTCTCGAAATCACTTTTTCTTCCAAGAAAAAGCATAACGTTGTAAATATCTACCTCTTGCAATTAATGATAATTAATGGTTACATTTGTATTTAATTATCATATCGCGTGTGAACTGTTCTTTCGACGAAGATGCAAACAAATTGCATTCCATACTTCAATACACAACATTAAAACTGCACTATCCATCAGACCGAAATCGATCATTCTTAATTTCTACGGCTTGTAGCGAAATTTTATACTACACCCATTTTTATAAGCCCTGACTGGCTTCCTCTACCGACGCTCGCATCTTCCAACGAATCCAAATCTAAGGCGGACTCTATCATAGTCGTGTCCTGTAATAGTCTAAGTCTAGACGCAGATAAAGGGGTTGTTACAGTTATTGTTGGTATGGAAGATGTATCCAGAGCGGAAGAGACCACGACACTTTGACGAGAAGGCAGCGGAGCGATTTCGTCGATATCAATTGGTGCTATATTGAGAGACGCTAGCGGTATTTCGTTGGTAACAAGTTGACTTATACTGTTTGTGGTACTACCTAAAAGCAAAATTCGTAATGCCAGATAAGTATCTCGTTTCGGTGTTGTTGCATGGACAACTTGTACAAAAAGAGTGCACATACAGCATTAAAATATAAATAATTGCTATTAAACCATGAAGGGAACAAGCTGTTATGAAACCTCCTTAATATCAACAAAAAAGGAAAAAAACTATATTGTACAATTATTATCAGAAAGGTGCAGCGTTGGCCTTGTGTTTTCTTACACACAATGTATCAGCAATGCAAGCTCTATCATAATTTCAATTACCCATTTAATAATGCACTCAGTACACATTCCTACATTCCGTAAAATTAACATCTTATATTAAACATAGCATTGCAAAAATATTTTTTTAGACACTTCAAAAAAATAGTGTATCAAACCACATTCTTCACATTCTTTGGTATTACAAAATATCTTACCGAATTTTGTAAAGAGAGCATACGCACATTAAAAAATTAAATATTATTATACTGAATAAAAATTTGTCTCTCAAATAAAAACAAAAAATTCGATTTTCGCATATGTTTCCTAACTTATTTACAGATTATACATCTTATCTTGTCTATAAAACCAAAATTATAAACCAATTAGTCACAAGCCATAAACCCTGTAATTAATATATTGCTCCAAAATTAGTCTCATAAAAATATAAAAGAAACATGTCACGTGTATAGTGATTTATTAATGATAGTGAAGATAATCAGGACATTTGTATATTAAAACATACACTCAATGACGATCAAAATGTATGAAATGAACTTACCAAGTAGTACGCTCTGAGCCCTCGATAACAGGACGTAATTTTAAACAACAAAGAAATACAATTTATTGAATTATGTCCAAATTTTACTAACTACTAATAAACTTAGATAAATATATATACAAATACATTAACACCTTAATTCAGAATTAAAGAAACATATGCATATATCTTTGCATATGCACATTATGCATCTTTATCATTTTTACAATAGCAATAAAGAAACTTATACAATTGGCAAAATTCATGAAAGAAATACGAAATAATTTTTTGAACAGAGAATATTGAAAATGTGTAGAAACAACAATAGATTTACAAATTTAGTGTATAGTACTTGTTTATATAATAAGTACTATATAAAATATGAATTAAAGAGAATATTATTAAGAAAAGTCACATCAAGTAAACATAATTGGTATCATATACCGTAACTCACTTATATATCATCATAACTGTAATATAGATATTTTTAAAATAAACATCTATGCGCAATGCAAAACGGTACTTTCAAAAAATAAATAGATAGATCTCTTTTTTTCAACAATTAAGTTCAACTTCTTGGAATTTGTATATATAATTCTTTAAAATTCCCAATTAAAGGAATCAAGAACAATTATATAATCATTTATATGTATATGTATGTATGTATGTAATAGTATGTATATATATACAAATCAGTACACTTTCTCAATGTGAAAGATTTTTTAAGAATAGGACGAATCATGATTCTAATTGTTAAAGCTTTCTAAGTCCAAGATTTGTTTAGTAAGAAAAAATGTAATAATAATAATTATTTTATTGTTCTCTTTTCCTACTACAAGTGAATTTTATAATTCAAAAATGCATTATCGATTGATAATAGACGTTAAATATCCTCATTATCACTTAGTGAACTCATAATGAAACGACGATTCAAGAGATCTTCCTCCGTACTATCGCTCGGGCATAACGAGTTCTCCGCATACGATAAATTATTAGCTAGTGGTCCGGAACCGAATCTGTTGACCACGAGGCCAATCGCGGTCTGCCCGATAATCGGTATGCCACCCGTGCCTAATATACGCGCCGGCAGAATATTCTTCGTTATCGGATATTTTAAGTTGTGCTCAGTACACCTCAAATTGTTATATTTAAGCATATGCGGGGATTGCGAAAGTCGTAATGGATCTTCAGAATAGCATTGGGGAAACTTTTGCAGATCGGTATAACCGTTCTTTTCGCTTATCTTGTAGCGTAAGGGATCTTCGGAATATCTCTGAGGATATTTCTGAAGATCAATGCCATATTTTTGTTCCCCTATACACTGGTCGTATATAAGATTATTATCCGAGCATCTATGATATTCCTCTCTACATCTATGAGGATACTTGTGCAAACCGTCCTCGCATTTACACGGATATTTCTGAAAGTCTGGATTTAATCGATCTACCTCGGTATATTTAATATGTTTCACAGAATCCTGAGAGCAATGTTGCGCCGGGTATGGCGGCATGTAAGTATCGTTTATGTATTGGCGCGGATATTTTGGTAGATCCTCGGGACAACGTGTAGGATGTCTCAAGAGGGTCAACTCACCGTTTATTGACTCTATTCTTGGAGAATGTTGACCGCTAATCAAGTTGTTCATCGAGCCCGTGAGATCCGTGCTAGGGCTCGTTTGAACTGTCGTACCGTTCGACTGTTAAAATGAATAAAAATTACGAAAAATGTATGCTATTGTAAACTGCTCACTAATCAATATCTATCGTGTTTAACTGTGTTATCAAAGTAGGTTAATAAGCGCGTTATAATTTGTAATTACCTGAGGCTGCACAATTTTGGCAGTACCATATGTCTTATTATTAGTAATCACATTATCATCACCAACTCGTTCGTGTTCTGCGCGGTATTCAGGTGTAACTATCCCTCTTCGATCTGAAAAGATATGACCCGAGAATGAATTCAATACCCAATTAAAGGACGACGTCACATCTATATCCTCAGACTCTATGACTTGCACATTTGCATAGATGAATATTATGTGGCTTGTATGAGAAAGATCTTACCGATTAAACTAGGTGGAGCTGGTCCACATAATACATAAAAAAAATTTCCACAAATATTTCCTTGACTGTAAGGATTAAAATTGTCCTGTCCTCTCCTATTCGTAAACGACCCTTTAATCTGTGGTAACAGTAGTAATTAAAGGAAGAAATTGCCATAATTTATACATGATTTCGTCAAACATACTTACATCTTCGTTAGTCGTTTGATTGCTGCTAGTTAAATACGTGTGAAAGCCAGCGAGGCCCAAGATACTCCAAACAGAGAAAAAGCATACGACTCCTACAATAACACTGCTTGGGGATAATTTTACAGCTTCTAAAAACGGCTTATTATCCTTTGTAACTAAAATCATAATAAGTGGTAAACAGACATGAAATATTGTTTTAATTTTATCCTTATGTGTTTGCGTTTACTCATTTATAATGATCCAGAAATCTAGATACTTACGCATAATAATATGTGTGACTGCACATATAAATATAAAAACGCAAAGAAATGCGAGGGATACTATAAAAGCATAAAAATATCTATAATTTCTTCTGCCCACACAATTACCAACCCATGGACAGTGATGATCAAATCTCTCTGTAAAAATAGTTATCTTTAAAACCCTCGCCTAATATCTGTGATTAAATTAGTATCGTGTCAAAGATTAATCTTGACAAGTATTTGATAATATAAAAAAGAAAAAGAAAACAAGTACCTTAGATATCCAACTTTGATAAAATAACAAATATACATACCTACACAATTGTCACATAAACTACAATGAGAGGCTCTTGGTGGCCTAAATATCTTGCATGTAAAGCAATATTTTAGTTTTACTGGTTGTCCTCTAATCAAGACTTCTTTCGTTCTGGGAGGAGGTCTATATGTCTTAGAGTTACCGTTGTTTGGTACTTCTACAATCCAGTATAAAAAATATTTTTATTTTGTATTTTAAATTCAGCATTTTTTATTATCTCTGAACTTAAATATTTTGGCATTGTAAAATTGCTAAATAAAACAACGTAATTGCTATGTTTATAAATATTTTAGAATCATATTTGTACCGATTTGTTTTTCGATATAAGCTGCTTCATCGGGTGTTGCTCTTGGAATTACTCCAGGATCGCTGAAGCTTGTGCGGAACAAAGCAGACATTACAAATATAAATAATAAAGCGCCTATTACTGGTATTGCTGGTGTTACATGTAGTGCCAGATACGGACAACTGGAAAAAAGAAAACCATTGTCCAGAAATTACATTTTGTTGTATACAAAAGCAGGCTAATTTTCCTGCTGATAGATTAAGGACAGTATTCATAGTCCAATCTTATACTTAAGATCGTCTTGCGTACAATCTCGAGATGCTGTACAGTCTTTTCATTGGCCGGATGGAATCTTAGGACCTAAGACCAGACCTAAGATAACCTTGAATATAAGATCTGTGAACACTATCCTAATCTCACAAAGTATATTTTAGGATAGGATAAGTTGTTATAATCACTTAGAGATTAGAGTACGTAAGTTGCTATAACAATTCCAACTTTACTGAGGTTTATCTTTGAGGGCAAATATAATGTAACATGTATGCTTACTCAGAACTGAAGAACAATTTATTTGTTCCAACAATGAGGCACATGGTATGATAATAGATTAAAGATAATATTCAATCCTGTATTTAAAATCGTTTCAAGTGCAATCTTGTGATGTGCAATTGTTTGATTGGCTGGATGGAATCTTAAGATCACCTAGGACCAGGCCTAAGACGATCTTGAATATAAGATCGGGTCATGAATACCATCCTATTCTCACAAAGTATCCAATGTATTTTTAATTAAAATATACAAGTTACTATAACAACTATATCTAACTCTACTGAAGTTTATCCTTGATATTAAATATAACGCAACAGATACAACACTTATTCAGAACCGAAGAACAATCTATTTGTTCTGATGATAAGGCACACAGTGTGCTAATAAATTAAAGATGATATAGTCCAATCTTATGTTTAAGATCGTCACGATTGTGATCTTGAGATGCTATCATTTCATGCAATCGCTGGATGCAATCTTAAGAGCAGACTTGAGACCTGGTCTACAATAGATGTAATAAGCCTTTAGCCTTTTGCTCTAAGCTAATTTCTGGTAAAAAACATTTCCTGCACTGCCTTACGTCTTATACTTTATAGTTAGAATCTGGTTGACTCTTACAGCTTATGAATTATGACTTAAGGCAGCGTGGTAAACGTTTTTTGCTGAAAATTATTTAGCTTAGAGCAAGAGGTTAAAAGCTTATTACATCTATTGTAGACCAAAGTCTAAGGCTGGACATCTACAATATATGTAGTAAACTTTTAGCCGTCTGCTCTAAGGCCCGGTTGCACCAACGTTACTTTGGCTTTAAGCGAGACTTAAAACTTTAAATTTGTTGTACCAAAGCGAAAGCTTGTTAAGATCATTAAGATTACCGCAAATTAAAGCACTTTAGGTATCGCTTTTGCTTTGGTACAACAAATTTAAAGTTTTAAGTCTCGCTTAAAGCCAAAATAACGTTGGTGCAACCAGGCCTAAGCTAAGTAATTTCCGACAGAAAACGTTTCCTATGTTACTTAAGCCCTAAACTTTACAATTGAGATTCAGCCAACTCTTAAGGTTGGGTTTACAATAGGGTGTAGTAAGCTTTAAGCCTTAAGAAATTGATCAATCACAGTAGAATTTGAGGAGAATCGACTGTGATTGGTCAATTTCTTAGGGCTTAAAGCTTACTACACCCTATTGTAGACCCAGTCTTAGGAATTGACTTAAGGTAGCATAGACAAAGCTTTTTAGGCTGGGTCTACAATAGGTGTCGTAAGCTTTAAGCCCTAAGAATTGACCAATCACAGGGGATTATTCTCCTCACATTCGACTGTGATTGGTCAATTTCGTAGCTTAAAGCTTACAACACCTATTGTAGACCCAGCCTATCGAAAATTACTTAGCTTACTTAGAGCAGAAGGCTTATTATACCTATGTAGACCAAGTCTAAGACAGTCTAGAGTATAAGATCAGACTATGAACACCTTAGTCTCGCAAAATATCCAATATATCTCTGATTATGGTACACGAGTTGTTATTACAATTACTCTGAGGTTTAGTCTCGAGGACAAATGTAACACAACGCCGTGCTTACTCAAAACCGAAGAACAATCCACTTGTTCCAACGATGAGGCACACGGTGACATAGAACACTCCAGTCTGCGGTGCCATCATCACTCTGCCGTCGCAGCAAAAGCGATTCCTGCCCGGGAACAGTTCCCATTTTCGCGTGATGTGAGGCATCTTGCTCCAGGGTGAAGCTTCTCTCACGTACTGCCATATATGAACGTACTGGCAACAGGCTGCTGACGATTCATCACAATCGCGCAATCGTGTCCCTTCGAATGTTCCGCTCGAACGCTCGGACAGACATGCCTCATCTCGGGCGCATCGTCTGGTCCTCGGATGAAAACGCGGAAGCTGCGGGTGCCGACGGTGGCAGCAGCATCTATGTATCAGTCACCACTTCCCGCAACGTTCAGTCGCCTGTTGAGCTCGCACTTTGAGATCGCGCCGCACTCGCGCCACGAGGACGAGGATAGGTCCGCGTTCGTCGACTTAACCTAATAATTCCTAAGCTCAGCTATTTATTGAAAGCCGAGGAATCCACGGTATCCTCGCGGACGAACCAGCGAGACGGGTTCCACCTGCGAGCTCGTCGCGGAACTCTGTCGTGAAACTCTAGCTACCCGCGCGCGACGACGACGACGATGACGTCGTCGTCGTCGTCCGTCTCGGAGGCCACCGACTCCGGCAAAACAAAGGATCGGCGAAAGGGTCGCGGCCGCGCAGGAAGGGCCCTCGCACGTCGGAATTGGGTCAGCGAGGCCACTCGCGGGGTCGTACGGCGAGCACTGTCGGCCGTTCACCAAGTCCACGGACGCGCGCCACGGTTCCCGAGGACCGTCGCGTCCCACCCCCGCCCCTTCTCAAACCGTCATCGTCCCCGTCGCCGTGGTTGCGGTGTCGCGATGAGCCCCCGGTCGACCGACGATAACGCGCATTTATTTACGGGAGACGGAACACCGCCGTGAAGTACGCCGCGCGACGTGCTCTCGCGGTCAACGGTGCTCGCTCGCGAAACGCGCACAGCGACCCCGCGCGGCTCACGTGAAAGCGCCACGTGACTCGGCGGCCACGTGACCCGAGCGCGAGCCGAGCGATCGCGATTCAAACGCTCGCCCCTTTCGCGCGGGTCGATCATCGATCATTGGAATTTCTGTCGCCGCGACCCCCAGCCGGGCCGTCCCTTCCTTCGCGACGCCTCGCGACGCTCCGCGAGCCTCGGATCCCCTCGACCGGAGCGGACAGATTTGAGAAATTGAGACGCGGCGCGCGGAAAAGGCGAGCGGCGGACGGCGAGCGACGTGCAGGACGCGGCGTGCCCTCTAACCGCTTCTTCCCCGCGGCACCGCCAGGTAAAAGAAAAAAAAAAAGAGAGAGGCGTTTTCGAGGGTGTCGTCTCTCGATCAGCGGCCGCCGCGCGAGATTGATTATTTAACAGTGGGGAGGGCGGTGAGCGCGCGACTTATCGCCCCCGTTGCAAAATGGGTCGTCGACGCAATGCGGCACGTCGCCGCGCACCGCACACACACGTACGCCGCGTATGTACATGTGTGTGACCGAGGAAATCCTGAAAATCGAACAATCCCACCACCGGCGCCATCTTCGGGCGACGTTCTCGATTGCGGGATTTTCGCGAGGCGGATGACGATGCCCGGGGCGATCTATAGATCCCTTCGGGGCGCGCATCGTGTGACATTGCGCGCCGATGACACATGAGTATACGTGGCAATTTCGTTATGTATATAGATCGAGAGGTATTATTTATATTACGTCTGTTCTTATATATATATATCGATAAAACATTCGTCGTGGCGTCAACTCCATAATGGATGCTGGGATCTAGCCCGCGCCACGTCCCAGCCCAAGGAGAACAGAAAAGTCTAAATAATGTTAATTATCATATTGACCAAATTTGTCATTTTTTGGTAATGATTGAAATCTCGATGTAAAAATCAAAAAGACGTAATAAAAAAGGAGTCAATATAAAGTCATTTTTAAGTCATCTGATGAGATCGAGATTGCAATCATGACCAAAAAATGACATAAATTTGGTCAATATGATGTCAAATTGACATTATTTTGATTTTTCTGTTCTCCCGGAGAGGCAACATCAAAATGACGCCAAATTATCTCGAAATGACATGTCAAAGGTGTCGTTTGACGTCATTTTGACTTTTTGTTCCGCTTGGGATCGTTCAGGGACGCAAAAACGCGTCTTTCAACTAGATACGTCGGCGAGCGCGTCGCGCGTTAATCTCGCCAATTTAATCTCTCGTTTTTGCCGTACAATTTATACCGATCGTACTCTCTAAAGTTCTTGGAGCGAAATCTCACTCCGAAGATTGAAAATACCGCCACTTTGAAATTTGAGTGGCAGATCTCACTCGCTTGGAGTGAATTTGCACTCGTTTGCAATTTACTTAAAAAAATTTGGAGAGTAATGTCCGTTTCCACCAATGTAGATTAAGGCCCTGCGCACAATGGAGGAATATTAGATATTAGGTATTAAAATTTTAGAATCAGTTCCCTCAATGAATATTGAACGTAACGCACAATGGATATTAATAAGATATAAGACATAAAATCAAGATAAGATAAAAAAAGCCAATGTGAGCCAACGCCGTTGTTGGGGCGAAATAACTTATTTATTAAATTACAATTACATAAACGTGTTATACGGAACACAACATAACTTATTATTTATCTATAGTGATCATTGAGCAAACTGATTCTAAAATTCTAATTCCAATTCCTAACATCTAATATTCCTCCATTGCATGGGCGCCCATGAGGGGGCCCCCCTGGATTTTAATTTTTTCAATTTAGAACGATTTTATTGACAACCAGATAATTTTTTTGTTTGAAATGTATACAATTAAAAATAAAAATCTGCATAAATATTTCTTTAAAAAATATTATTTGAAAATACGTTCGTTTGGCACCCCTAAGTTTTACCCTCTGCCCCCCCCCCCCTGAAAAAAGTTGTAAGGGCGCCCATGCTCCATTGTACGCAGGGCCTAACTTTGATCTCGGTTTAATTTACTCTTTATCTTTTTTTAGTTTTTAAGAATATTATGTCCCTCTTTACCTTATTCTAGTTTTAAGAATTAGAAAAAGATAAAGAGTATGTTAAACCGAGATTAAAGTTAATCTACATTGGTAGAAATGGACATTAGAAAGAGATAAAGAGTAAGTTATAAACCGAGATTAAAGTTAATCTATATTGGCGGAAACGAACGTAAGTTTCGCGTCAGCCGTGCCGCTTCGAAAAGCCAAGATCGCGAGCCGCTCGAATTTCGAAACGAGGGGGACACGCTATCTCGAACGATTATACCCCTTACCCCAAGCGGAACAGAAAGTCAAAATGACATCAAAACGACACCTTCGACAGTTTTGAGATATAATTTTGGTGTCGTTGTGACGTCATTCTGACGTTATCGTGACTTTCTGTTCTGCCCGGGATCGCAGTTTACAAAATTTTCCCGACGTCCCGCGTCTATACCGCGAAGCGCGGCGGGGAGGGGAGGGGAGGGGTGGGCAGAGGCAGGGGGAGACGCGATCCCTCGTCTGGACGGGGTAGATCATCGAGCGGCAGGTAATCGATATACCCTGCAACAAATTGGAGTGACGTGCACGTCGCACGGGGTATATATCCTATCATGGGAGAGAAAGCTCTCGCGTGGGAAAACGCTAGCGCGGGATATCAACAGGCGTGAAGAGGCCGGCGGACGCGGTCGCGTCCACGAGGTCCAACCTCCCTCTCGACGAGCGACCCTCGACGGAATCTCTCGAGTCGTATCTACGATCGAAGGTACAGCCGAAACGGCGGCGGCGGCGGCGGCGGCGATGGCGGCGAGGGTCGCCTCGACGAGGGGGATAGGGGTACGGACGGTGCGCGAGGACGGTAGGAAGGGAGGTCGAACGAGGGAATGAGATGGCGGGGAGGGGAGGGGGATCGTCGGGAGGGTGTATGAATCGTCGTGGTGCGAGCAGGCGGGATGGACGGACGGACGCAAACGCTGAAATCAGCTCGGGCGATCGATGCGATAAATGGATGCGTGCGATTGGTAGTCGGGAAAATCGATGATGAACGCAGGGGGGCATACCCTACCTCTCTCTACGCCGGCGAGAGCCGGCGGAGCCGCCGAGGCACGGACGCGGCGCTCCGCGCCGCGCCGCACCGCGCCGCGCCGCACGGCGCGCGGAGAGGATGGAGCAAAGACCGAAATATCGATTTTTAGGCCCCTACGCGGCGGTTCGTTCGATGCTCGTATCTGCCCCGTGCCCCCGTCCTGTCCGCGCCAAGCGCCTTTCAAAACACCGACGACGCGCGCGAGCTACGCCGCGCTCGTGCACGCAGCACCTCGTCCCCGTCGACGTTGCCGATATTGTTGTCCTGGTTGTCCCCGCGGTGCGGATCTACCGTCGCGTGAAATCGCGCGGCTCGAGCAGACCGAGTCAGGAGTGGATCCTCGAATCATTACCGGTGCGCCGATGTTCTCAGGTAAATCGCGGGCAGCGGCGAAGACGACGTCCGGCCGGAGGGAGAGAGAGGGAGAGCGATCGAGGGTGCTCGCCGCGACGCATTCTCTTCCCCGTGGATGATGATTCACGAGCTATACGTCGTGTACGAGGGCTCGTCAACGTCGTAATCGATGCGGCTCTTCGACGTACCGACACGACCAAGTGTTCCCGGTCGTGATACCCAAGTGATCGCGTCCCCGACGTCGGCAGAGAGGGGTGTAATCGAGTAAACACCGTTGGCGGCAAAGAACGGGACGGTCAACCTTGCCCCCGTGCGTTTTCCCGATTGAATTTTCGATCAATCCCGCGGGATACGGGGAAGTATCGCGACGGCGACGGTGATGCGGCGCGCGGGTTATCATGTTGCGCGACTTATCGGCCTGCATTGATCCCGTATACGGGCGGCGACGACGACGGCGACGACGACGGCGACGATCGGAGCGGATATCGGATCGGGGATCGTGCCGCCAACGTGACTAAGGATTTCACTTGACACATCCCGGCCCCGCGTGCGGAGGACTAACGATCCCGCGAGCCCAAACGATATCATACGTGAACACACTTGCCGTGTCTCCCCTGGTGAAAATTTTTCTTAGAATTCTTTATTTATTTTATTATATATATAATTTGTTAACTTCAGCTTATAGCCAAGAAGTGGACTTGGTTTACGATTTTTCCTTAACTCACTCATTCATCCATACTCCATGCCTCGTTATTTTTATTTTGCAACAAATCACTTTTGCATCTTAGAATTCTTCATATAAT
>NJRL01001490.1:8454-44814 GCA_003063815.1 Aphaenogaster rudis
AATTATTCTATTTTTATTAAATTTTATTTTAATTTTATTTAATTATTCTATTTTTTATAATTGTGACATTTATCCGTCGATGACTTATTGAAGCTATAATGCAAGAATGTCAATTAATCTTAACGATATTTCTTAGTGTCGCGAGAGAAACTTACCTTGGAAGCTCGTAATGTTTCTAAGGTGAAACTCGGTAAATGCGACTTTAGCAACTTCCGGCGCTACGCCACCGACAAACATCGGCGTGACAAGCTTGAGGTACTCCTTCGGACCTTCGTTGATGATGCTCCTGGCGGGGCCCTGGTCGACCCTCATTGTAAAATTTTTTTTGATCGCCAGAAGCTCCGCCATGTGAGGCTTGCCATCGGCCACCATCTCGTAGCTGTACATCGTCGAGGTAGGATAATTACCCACGTCGTATGAAACCCTGACCCGCCCATTAAAGAGCTCGACGGCGATGTGCCCGTCGCTTTGTCCGTCATAGAGAAGAACCCCGTTTTCCTGCATGGTCGTGAATATGATGGTCACATTCGCCTCGGGCCTCGTGCGCAGCGGTTCCAGCTCGACCAGCGAGCTATTGTCCACGAAGCTCAGACTCGTCAGGTACTCGCATCGTTTTCCTGAAATGATAGGTGGTCGCGTTGTGTTAAATAGCTTATCCCTGAACGTCACACATGACAAAATTAAGGTAGTAGAAAATTCTAAAACTTTGAAATAATAAAATTCAGATGTCTAAATAATTACTAAAGATGTTTAACAGAAGGCAACGATTTCGTGAGCTTTTTCCTTTTACTTACCGGTATAGCCGGGATGGCACTGGCAAAGATAGTCCGCGGCGGAGGCGGGAGCGGGCTGGAAGCAGGCACCGTGCTGACAGTCGTGGTGGGCACACGGACTTGTCTGTGGATACAGCATGGCTGTCGAGGGTGCAGCCTCGCAGTACCTCCCTGTATATTCCGCCGCGCACTTACACTCGTAATTGTTTATGCCGTCAATGCAAGTAGCACCGTTCTGCGAAACAAATGAATTACAATTCGCAAAATTTTTTGTCGATCAAAATTTTAAATCAAAAGTGACAAAAGCAGCATTAATAATAAAGAAGCCTTTGACATATACTTATATTTTCAACATTCTTATTAAAAAATCTTTAAAATCTTTTTGATAAAAAAGTAAAATATCAACGTTGTATAAAGAGCAAATTATAAAATATTTCTCATTAATTATGTTTTATAATTAAATTTTAATTACGATCTAATTAAAATCCATAAATTTCTTAAAATTGTTATATATAAAATAAGATATCATGAAAGTGAAGCTAAACTGAAGTAATAATTTTGATGTCGATGCATTTCTAATGTAGTCGTCTAATTAATGTCGTCCAGTAAGTTTACGGATAAGATAGGAACGCGCACAAACTGTGGATGCAACTAACTACTAGCAGAGGGTTACAAATCATCGGGCGGTCCGCCAGTTTCACATGCCTGGTCTAGAGTCTCAAACTAAAGGCCATGTATTCTGGGGCTTAAGTCACATATGTATGTGCAATAATATATCCCCCCTGCGAGTTACACGTGCTAATCTTATCAATGGTTGGTTCAGAATCCTGCTCAAACCAATGGAAGCAATTCGGGATGTTTAACGTTATTATACAATGTAACGATTTAAATGCGTTAATCATAATTATTGTAATCAAGATAATTAAAAATATAGCGCAATAAGCCTTTCAATTAACTGAAATGTAAACTGCATTGCAAATTGTCAATATTAAGTTATTTTAACTACGTACAGAATATGCCCGGTATATGGAAATGGGAGATTCAAAGGAAGACAGCCTCTGTAGGTCAATTCCGCGCCATTCACGGAAGCTTAGAAAGCTTGGAAACGTGATATACTATCGTAGCTTTACAGCCAGCACCACAAAGCCGAAAACTCTACACGAGCTTCCTGTACTCGCAAACACCAAAATGAAATTTGGCCAGCGTTATAATACTGTGAAGAAGAATCTTCGCGTAAAATTTCATACGCCAACTTTGCTTCTGGGTCGTAGCTCTTCGCGACTGCAAAGTTTCCTCTTCTCGGAAGATCATATCTGCTGGGTTGGGGTTCTATTTAAGAGTCGATAGTCAAATAAAAGTTTGGCTCTCATGCAAGTCAAGTTATGTCGCTGAGTTTGAGTTTTCATGTTGATATTGTACCGAATTAAATCGATACTACGTTAAGTGATTCAACCGAGAAATACTTCTTGAAATGAAATGCAAAGAGACATATCCGCGTGGTGAACCCATCGATGAGAGTAATGCATACGCGATTCAAAAGTAAGCATTATAAAAGACGTTAGGATATTCTAGAACGATGAAACGTGCTGTTATTACAACCGCTACGAATGTAAAGGGGAACTGTTAATGCGGTAGTTAGAAATTAATTGCGATTGTCGCAACCGCGAGCGATATGAGAAAATAAATTTCTATGATATGATGTAAATGAAACAGATATCATCGACCTCATGTAGATAGGTGCGCCCGTGCACGCGATTTCTACTTCTGCGTAATTACTTATTTTAATGAATTTTACGCTCAGCACAACGATACCGTAGATGTTGCGTATTTATAAATGCTAGTACATAAGCATATTACGAAAATCTTTATCGCGATACTTACAGAGTTCATTAATATGAAATCTGAAAATACTTAATTAATATTGCTCACCGCGACAAATAGAGAAAAAAACAATGTACAAAAATATTACTGAAAAATAGATTTGCTCAATATTTCGTAACAATCATTGGACATTAGCAAAAAACATATCGACCAATGTAAGATTTACTTTGCCAACTTCCGTCGCGCGCATTATCTTAAAGCGGTTTATAACCGTTAATACACAAAATTACATACTTTGCTAATCATTCGTTGTACGTAATAAGACATAGAATCTATAACAATCGATATGTTGCTGCGATAAAGCGTGTGTTACCAAAGGAACCTACTGTGTTTGCTATGTGCAATAGCTTTGCTACACGAAGAGGACCAGGAAAATCATGCCTGGCGCAACGCGCGATTTCGCTCGAAAGAAACAAATCCGTGGCATTGATCGACGGGCACGTCGATCGATAGAATGCATTTAATGAAAGACGTCACGCACGTACCTGGCACATATGATCGACACAGTCATCCAAGTTTGTGGAACAATTGAGGCCGGTGAAGCCGACTGGGCATTCGCAGCTGTAGTGGGTCCTGTGGTCGACGCATCGGCCTCCGTTCTCGCAGGGGTCGTGACCCTTTGTGCAAAAGGGTATCTTCTCCTCGCAGTATTCTCCCATGAATCCTGGGGCGCAGTCGCATCGATAGGCCTGTACGAGGTCGACGCAGGTTGCGTTGTTAGCGCACCTGTTGTTGGCACAGTCGTCGACGTTGCTTTCGCATCGAAGTCCCTTGTACCCGGGGGCGCAGTCGCAACTGTCACACACCGACTGAACGTCAATCGAGACATTGAGCCCGACATGCGATCGCGGTAGATCCGCCAAAGGTACCCTACCGCGGGCAATAAACCGCCGACACTGCTTCTCTTCTTTCTTTTTTTCCACGCGCGTAAAATTTGACAATTAAATATTTGTACCGTGGGACGATAGAAAAAAAGTTTCGGTAAAAAACTTGAATGACGCATTGGTCCAAAAAAGAAGTAAAAAAGTTGTATGTACAGTTTTATTATTTAGTTTAGACCAAACTAAACTTATGATTTAATTGAAAAAATTAAATAAATAACTATTATATTATTAATAGCTACTTATAATTATTACTGCTAATTTCAAACTACATCGTTATCAATGTCTCTAATATTTAAGCAAAGAAGATGAATCTCATATAAAATTCATTGTTAGAAATATATAAATCTTAAGCAAATGTGTTTATATCGACCTGACGTACACATGCTTGGCGCAAATAGCCGACGCGTAAGTTCGGCTCTTCGATTTTTCGATAATCGCAAATAGCCTCTCTGTTATGAGCAGGTTATTGACAGCGCCGTCGGCAGTTTATAGCCTGCAGTCGTCACTCCTCGGGGCTCACGTGCAGAGGGTCCCGTTTATTACGCGTGTTGAGAGCTGGAATTTGACGAACGCTCCGATCGTGTTCCACTTCGGGCGCCACTTTAAGCAGCACGGCGCGTCGGAGTTGTCAAAATAGTATAGCAATTCAGAGAAACGATTTTTTTATTGAGTCTCCACGGTTTATTGTCAAATTCAAGCTTCGAGATGCAACGTTTTATTCATCTATACAAGCATCTTCCATCGTGCATATTTACGTCTACTTCGATGTCCAAACGAAGACGTTTTAAAAAACTACTTGGCATCCGCGAAATAATTTTGATAACGTGCAAATTCTACCCATGTAATGTCTACTGTCCTGTAATTACATAATTATACCAATCTATATATTTTTACCATTCTGTTAAAATTCTTGTATTTAATAAACCCGATATTATTGTCTTAAGAATATAAGTCTTCATATAGCTTTATACG
Organism: Aphaenogaster rudis; assembly: GCA_003063815.1. Lineage (NCBI taxonomy): Eukaryota > Metazoa > Arthropoda > Insecta > Hymenoptera > Formicidae > Aphaenogaster > Aphaenogaster rudis. Next base: position 12,965 of record NJRL01001490.1, read on the forward strand.
AAAATTTTATATTGTATTCTATATGTCTTCATATAACTTCATATGAAAGGTTCCATATTGTATTTTATATGTCTTCATATAGCTTTATACGAAAGATTCTATATTGCACGCCGCGATTTAGCGCACTAATGTCTTTTATTTGGTCATGATTCCTTCTTAAGACAGTAATCAAACCAACGGAATTCAAAAATTGATAGGCTCATTCTAATGCGTTTGATCGCGTATTCGTAAATAGCTACGTAATTTCGTAAGGAAATTCGCGAAATCTCAAGCAAGAGGCTGACTCAAGTAAGAGAGAAGGAAAAAAGCTACAAAAATCGAAAACAAATTTTGTCTAGGTACGATATGATATGGTGCTGTCGCAAACGTTCTACGGGTTCCACTGAACGAGCAACTCTAAAGTCAGCCCGACGAGCCACTACTCTGATCAAGGTCGGACTGTCGCGTTCAGTAAGTACCTGAATCTTCCTTCTTCCAGTACTTTGCAAGTTCCGGAGTTCCTGCAAGGATTTCCATAGCACGCGTCAATTTTATGCTGACACCGGTCCCCGTGATATCCTGGCGTGCACTTGCAACGGAACTGCCGGTCCGGAAGCGCCTCGCAAAATCCTCCGTTTTCGCATGGCGAGGTGTAACACAGGTCGCACTTGGCCAAGACTTCGGCTGGCTGCTGCTTGGCTGCGCGGAAGAAAGGTCTACGATTAATGAGCAATTTTAGTACCCTACCGTGATGCTGGGCCAAAAAACCACGAACTAAACAGACTGCGTCGCGCTGTACTACGAAAAATCAAAAACACCGTCACGTGCGACAACCAGTATGCGATTGCGGATCAGTAATGGCCAAGTAACCGGAGAAACTTTTTTGGTTGCTTCTTACGAGAGCATACAAGCCGCGTACCAAACGTCGTTAAAAATGAACAAAAAGTATAATACTTTTTATGTCTAATGGAAAATCGATGTTCAATGACCCGTTTTACAGCAAAATCGTTACCAAGCAGTATAATGATCTGCATTTTCGATTCCGATGGTAAATATTCTATTGAGCGAATGCAAATGAATATTAACGAATATGTAAGTAAAAGTTACAAAATTGAAATCAGAATTGTGGATATATCGTAAATAATCATACGGTTTTACATTACTGCATCAACAAAGCATATTACTGCTGCACCACTCGCGGATTAATTTACTTGGCGGAGTCTCTTGGCCATTCTGCCCGCAATCGAGATATACGCTCATGAGATATTTACTTTTGCATTGAAAGGCACTAGCCGGTGTCGTCAAAAGCAATTTGTCTCTCATCGCAGGAGGTTCCATGCACCTGGCTATGCCAGGCTCCACATAATCTTTCTTCACCCACTCGGCCAACCACCGCATGCTGCAATCGCAGTAAAGCGGGTTGGACCCTAGGGCACTGTAAACATCGTGATCGATAAATGGCTGGTATCGAAAATCAAGTGCGTGTGATTTACGAACGGAGTGATACTCACAGATGTGTTATGGACTTGAGATCCTCGAACGCTCCCTCCGGGATGACCGATATGTCGTTACCGTGCAGCGAACTGAAAGGCAATGAAATTATAGTGCATATTTTTACGTTATTGGCATAGAAAGATTCTAATTTGCCCTTTTGTTCGGCTAGACTTAAATATCGATTAATAAATTTGCAATCTCTATGATCGGCATTACGGAATTTTACTTTAATATCTTCATTTGCAATTAATATCTTCATTGTGCTGCAATTAAGATTCAAGTTAAATGTTCATAATTGAAATATCGTTCAATTATAGTAATCATTTAACAACTCTGTCAGCTGAACGAAAATAATGATTCAGTTTTTAATATATGATCATATGTTATTTTCGTTCAGCTGACAGAGTTGTTAAATGATTACTACAATTAAACGACATTTCAATTTAACAGCGTAAAATGTTGAATGTCCAACAATTGCCGATCATGCGAATGGTACATAAAAGCGTGGGACAGATCTTTTTCGCGGCAGTAAAAGAAGCGTGTCATGATGATAACGTTAGTCGAGTATTTGCACACGTGACTCACATTATTCGCAGGTTCTTCAATCCCGCGAGAGCATTTCGTTGCACGCATTGTAGCTTGTTGTAACTGATGATTCTGCAAAAGAGATTCGTATGTCGTACATTACATAAACGGTTTTGCGAGTCTCTCCCGAGAACTCTCGGGGGGGAGGAGGGGTAACGGAATAAATATTCGACTTACAGGTGCGACAGCTTCGTGAGATTCCTGAAGGTATCGTTGGACAGCATTCCGATCTGGTTGTTGCTCAGATCCCTGAAAACGAAGGGGACGTTAAACACGGCGAAAGCCGCTTGAAAGATATACGGAAGGTACACGCGTGTTTTATTTACAGTCTGGTGAGAATCCTCAGGTGGTTCAGCCTCTCCGGCTGGATCGTCTTGATGTCGTTCACGTCCAAATACAGCTCGGTGGTTTCCGGTGGAATCCCGCGTGGAATCTCTGTAAGCTGAGACCTCGAACATCTCACCACCGAACCCGCGCAATTACATTGAGGCGGGCAGTAATCGTCGCCTAGGCAACCCACGCTGTCGTCTGATGGGCGTAAAATAGTTGGTGGATCGTTAACAGGATTTGCAATTCAGATTGCGAATAATATTTTGCCGAAGCGGATAAAGATGCACGGTGCGAAAGCAACTGACTTATTCGTGAAATTTTTTTCGCAGCGCAGTCGACATGTAAATCGAAGACAAAACACGCGTTGTTCGCAAATTCAGATTTAATTAATGTGTTCGGTCGATTTCGATTTTGCGTGCGTGCAAATCAATCTGCATGCAAAGCTGCTATTAATTTCATGGGATACGTCATATTTGTACCCTATTTTGAATTCATAGCAATCGACCACAAAACGCAACGATACAAATTGCGAGAGTAAAATATATCTACAGGTGCTACAGGTGATCAAAATCAATTATACAATAATGCATTAAACGCACTGTTGCATTTGAATTCGTAGTGCGGAATGTCCTTGATGATGGCATCCTTTAATCGCGGCGGATCGTGACAACGGCCAGTGATTCCGGTTATTTCTCGTTTCCTCAGCCATCCGGCGAACCACGCGAGATAGCAGTTGCACGATAGCGGGTTACCTTGCATGTTGCTGCAGATACCGAAAAATATATCAAATGATACAGCAACAATAAGGAGGCAGTAACACGGAGATTATACTCTGATTATTACAGCTGATACTGTAATTACTTTAGAGATATAACAACGTAAATTCTTTCGGCCATATAACTGCTTACATTTTCCACAAAAGATAACGAAGAATAAATGAATGTGACACAAAAAAATTCGAAAAAATTTACAGATAATTTCTATGTTCCAATAATCTTGCTGTAGTGATTTGTTGATTATACTCGTGAACTTACATGGCGCGTATGTGCGGCATTCCGTCGAACGATCCCAGCATAACGCATGTAATGGAATTACCATGGAGATTCCTACGCAGAGTGAATTATGCGAGTAATCGTTTACGATAACGTTTTATCAACGTAGATGGTACGTTTGCCCAACGAGGTACTTACAGTGTTTTAAGGCTCGGCAGGCCGGAGAACATCTTGTTGTGCACTTCTCGCAGCCTATTCTCGGATAAAAGCCTGCGAAAAGAAAGCTCGTCACATCGTGGAGCGAGGCGCACGACAAAATGGAAAGGGATTGCGAGCTAAGTTGCGTCGCGTTACAATTCGCCGTCACTTTTTACGAGTCGATAAATATCATTCTTCGAGCCAACGAGCGTACAAGTGTTATGAACATCATGAAAGCACGCGGAGACGTTTTGAACGTAATACCACGTGGAGTGTAACGCTTTTATATTGTTTAAACTTCAGACATAATGCCTAAAAGCGATGCTCGGCTTCAAACTGGTGTGTCCGAGGTGTCTTAAAAATATAACTACATACCTATTAACTATAAAGAATTTATGAATTTTGTCATATATCAGAAATCGCACGCGAAATAAATAACAAAAATGGCTAATGCATTGCAGTTTCAATTACTATATATTACCTATCTAATTTTTGGTACGATAAGACATAGAACAGATAAACTATTGATAAGAGCAGTTATATTTACAACATTATAATATTTCTAGTAATCAGTATGCGAGTAAAATTTAATGCATCTGCAATTGAATTTAGCAAATAGCGACACGCAATCAAACGAACACTATACCGGTCGAGTCTTTGAAGAAAAACCGCCGGCATTGTTTTAATAATTGTCCCCGCAGACAATGCGGTCTTCAAAAATTCCCCGAGAGATTTTCTAAAGTTGGAAATATCGACTAGAAAGCCGCGCAAAGAAAACAATCCTGGGGTTACACAACAGTACTTCTAGACCAGCTTCTATTGTGTCGGCAAAGGCGAAGTTTTCCGGAAAGACAACGACGACGACGACAATGTTGCAAAGACGAGGCAGGTTGTGTTACGAAAGCGGTATAATTCGGAATCCGCGTTGTGTGACTTACAGGTCGGTGAGGTTGTGAGCTCCTTGAAAGGCGGATGCCTCAATGCGGGAGATTTTATTTTTCCTGAGATCCAGATGCTGCAGCTCCGGCAGCTTCTCAAAAAGGCCGTCCGCTTTGATCTTGTCCAGTTCATTGTTGCTCAACAACCTGGCGCGGACACACAAACGGAAAGCAATGCATGTAGAACGAAGTCGCGACTATCGTGTCATCGGAATATGCGTGCGTATTTGCGATATGCATGTATGGTTAGTTTGCTACTCGACAACAAAAAAAGGGCGAAATTGGTACTTTCCGTTCGTTACTCCATCACTTGTTTTCGACTACCCGCCGAGCAATTTATTCGCTACCGCGTTATAACAATGCGCCGTTCAATAAATTTTGCGAATTGCGCGCTGGAATAACTCTCATGCAGAAATTGGTGCGTTGCAGAATGTTCGTGCGATATATATCGAGCAATAGTGTAACTTGCAGTTGATTGTTTTGCTTCGTTCGTAATTAATACGCTCTAACGTTCGGATAAAACTATTAACCTGGAATACAAAAATGTATGTTCCGCGCATGAAATAGAATGAAATAATAAATTGCTGTAGCAATTATTAATAACGCCCGTTGTTTTATTTTCGAACTGAACAGTTTTAAAATTTTCGAAGAAAAGGATTTAATTCCAAGAGAATAGACAAATTTTAATATTGTAATATTTACAATATACGCTGCTACAAAATTTGAACGCAAAATATAAATAAAGTAGCAAAGATAAAAATTAAAAACCACATGTGCCAAAAAAATATTAACTTTTTAGATCTATATATAAATCTCTTTGGGCTGATATATTGAGTATTAAATGGTACCGAGAAATTAATTTTTTTATAAAGCGCCGATCTATCGAACAGACCGGATGCGTAATTTACTGCGAATAATAGTCCAATCTTCATTGTTCTTTTCCCATCGCACTCCACGATTTAATCAGGTGATTATCTGGTTCAACGATCGAATTAATATTCGAACGGAACGATGAGAATTCTCTATAGACGAATGATATTCATCCTAACCACTCGTCTGGACCGTCTGGACCGATCAATCGGCTTGTCCGATATTCGATAATTTGAAGCGAACACTTTCTTACGGAAAGGTAACAATAATCCAGAATGAATGTTATTTAGCGAGATATTACGTTAGATTAAACTAATTGTAAAATAATTGTAAACCAGAAATGTAAGTAATTGTAAACCAGAAATTGCAAAACGACGTATCTGTTCGTAATGAATCAATGAACTAGATTTCCATTTCCATTTTAGCATCGTTACCTATTTTGAACGGACAATTTAATCGATATTTTTTTAATTCTTTGAGATTATCTTTTTGGCATTTATCGTTTTGCAATTACACTCTACAATTTATTCAGTAACGATCATTAATTCATGTCTATGTCTATGTTTATCGTGCTAATCGTTATCATTAGCAGAAAATAATTATGACTCGCGTTAATGTCGGTTATCGTATTTATCGATATCAATTGTTTTCATAATCTCATTTCTTAATATTGCTAATATTGTAACTTAATATTATATATATATATATATATATACCTACATTTATAGATGTAATATCATTATTTAGTAGAATATTCCTATTATTTAGATGAGTAAATAATTTTTACAACTTGCAGATATTATTGAAAGTGTAGCATAATTATTACTAAATGATGTATAATTATTACCTGTTATTTATTAAGAAAAGCTTTGTTATATTTGTAATTAATTACAGAGAGGTAGCAATGCCTGTTAAATTGAACGCTATTGTTTAGTATTCGAATATCGAAAGCTAAGTATTTTGATGGAAACATTTTCCTTAATTTAGATCGACCAACTATCTCTTCATCAGCGCGATGTCACACGGTATTTTGGGAGGTACTAAAAATGTTTGCGGTGCAAATGCGTTCAGCGTGACAAACATAACTGCACGAAATATATTGCGGATGCTGCTACATCCTGTATGACATAAATTGAGTTTGCCTTTGGTTTTCTCATTTTGCACGCCCACGTACGTCGCTCGGCGGTGTAACGACAAGTAAAATATTGTTAGAGGAAGTTTTTTAACGGAAGCTACGTCTTTTGCCTGCCAAATTTTTCCGTTATCCATGATTTACTCATCAACGAAAAGAGTTTACGGAGTTTATCCGGACTTTGATGGCATCAGTGATTAACATCGGGATTAACAGCGTATGCTCTTTCTCTGGATTTCACGCGTGGTGGTTTAACATGCCAATTAAGAGAGGTATACTTACAAAGTCGACGTGTAAAGCGGCAAGTCTTTCGGTATCGCAGTTAATCTCTTGTTGGAGCAATCGACCGTCGCGCCGTTGCATGTGCATGGTGCGGGGCAAGCGCCAGGCAGAATGCACTCGCCGGCCCTTTTTGTTAACAGTTCCTCGTCACCTGCGGACAAAGTTTCTGGATAGAGTCAAATTCCAACAATCGCGCCTGAGCAACACTTCCGCACTCGATCACGACCCTGCTCCAATATACGGGGATAATGTATACGCGTCGTGTGCAGAGCAGTTGTGCATATTCCGGTTACAAATGAATGCTGCGTTTCTTCATGAAAATTATGTCGGTCAGATGTAATTAGATGGTAAACGTAATGATAATGATTATGTCGATTCATTAACGATAAATTTTGATAATGAACAGTGTAATTAATGGCGTCGTTAAACGAAACCACCCGTACGCGTGATGCCATATGTACTTGCACGTTAATCGAGTGTTTAACGTCGTGCGTTAGTGTTGAGGGCTAAATATGTTTATGTATGAGTGCTGCTACGGCAGAAATGATTTATCATCGTATTATACACCACATTACAAATTGCCGGGTGTGATGTACGCATACGTAATTATATCGACGATACACATTGCAACATGTATAATGCCGGCTAGCATCCCGCATAGCGACTGTACTTTCTCCACGGTCGAAATACAATAGCGGTTTTTATTCGTCGATCTCGTTGAAGTGAAAGAGAAAGAAGCGAGAAATTAAACGTCATCAGATTTGTTTCTCTTTTCCGATGTGAATGCGTGCACGCTTATTTCTCCCTGTATCGCCGCATGTTTTCATAAATGAATAAAGCTGCATATTAAAAGCTGTAGCTGATAATGTCAATAACTATTGACACACCAACCAAGAGAAATAACCATTATTTTTGCATTAAAAAAAATGCAATAAATAATAATGAATAAAAGATGAAAAAGAGAAATATCCCATAGTACAACATCTTTGATGTACAATATTTATGTCTTATATGAATATAAAATTGGCAAAAATTTTGCAAGGTAAAATTAAATAAAAAATAAATATTAAAAAGAAATTTACGTGTTCTGTAAACAAAGTTAAAATTGATCGATTACTCTCCGTTGTCTCTTTCACCTTTCGCTTCGCCAATACTCTTACGTACTCGGATGGAAGTGCTGCTTAAGGAGCAACATTTGTTTCCTTCTACGAAAACTAGAAGCACTCTCCTCCTAATTCTCGCGAAATCCTTCGTAATGCAGAAGCAAGGGTATCGTGTAAATTTTTGCCGTGACCGGGGGCGCAAGTTGCGAAAGTTGTCTACAAGTTTAACGCTCGCAATGTAAGTTCCTGTTTGTGGAACTACACGTAGCGGTTATGCGCATTTATACTGGCGTAGGTGCACATATGCGCTACCGAGATGCTTATTTTTCTTAACTTTGAATTGAGTTTCGTGTAAACATGTATAGGGTAAGTCGCAAGAAGTGGATATTGCCTTTTCCAGTAGTATTAACTGTATTTATGCTGCCTGTATATGTAATATATAACAATCTGTTTCTTATTTTTTCATGGAGAATGTAAATAAATCAATATAACATATTGCATATTGTTTAAAGCAAATCTTATATCTTTAATAATATCGATATTCAAATATGCTTTATTATTTGTGTCAATAACTTATGGTGTTTAATTATGCAAACAAACTCAACATATTTTTTTTTAATACGCATGCTCTGATTAATATAATCGCGAGACAACTTCTTCTTTATTATACAAAATTTGCTTGTGCGAATTTGGTATTCAAGATGTTAACAAGCACGATGTTGCGCGGTTCTGCTGGGTTTTTGCATCTCACCCCTGTATAACTGCGTGTACACGAACATACAGTAGTACATATGCTTTTCGGAATTGTATGGCGTACAAGGAGAGTGCATCCGGGTGAAACTTGAGGCCGCATAAAGGATGGTTAGAGACTTCTGGGTATTATTCTCAAACGGATACGGCAAACACGGATCGCTCCGCAAAAAATGTCTCGTAAAAGATGCATTCTACAGAGAGGGGACATTCGTACGCTTGCAATAAATTTCTCTAGAATTATGGAGTCGCAAAAAGACAAGGCAAATGCAAACGACCGCGCGATGAAAATAACAGAAACATAGAATTCTTATAATTCTGCAAGACGCATATCAAAATTTATGGACTGTGATATGATAAGTACGCTATAAGTGCATCATACGTCCGCATAAAGCATGATTGATATATTCATCGAAGAATCGCATTTAACTACAGAAAATATAAATTTGCTTTGTATTGTTATAACAGAACTAAAGCACCTTTAACTAACTTCTTAAAATTAAAAGAGTATCAAAATAGCGATATCTATTAAAATTCCAAATAAATTATAATTTCCTTATCTTTATCTAATATCTTTATATGTCATATCTTAACGGTATAATGTACAGAAACATTACGGTTTTGTTTGTAAATGTAAAATTTAAAAAAAAATTCCACATGTCGACAGAAAAATAAGATTTCAAAAAATGCATCCTTCTAGGCCACGGTTATCTATACGTCAATCGTATGCAGCTCCGTTTCGGTAAATGATTATGATTATACGAGCACGAACGAGTTTGAAGCGTGTTTGCGAATGTACATAATAACATCGGCTGACATTAATGCACACCAGGAGGTATTACGGTTAGCAAGATACATCCATCGGCAATTACATGCGCCCGGCAAAGTGACCAGCATTTATCCTACCGTGCGAGAGCACCTATATAGATCGTCTGGTCACCTGTTCCGGACGTGTCGACAAGAACGAAGAAGAATCGAGACAGAGAGAAAGGAGAAGACGTACGTGTCTGGATATGTGATGCAAGAAGCATTGGAAGCAATGGGAACGATGGTGGGTGATTTCACACGAGTGAAAATGGAAACCGTGGATCGGTTCGGATGTGGCACGCCGTGTGCCATCATGTGTGATTGATAATAAAGTGATACGATCGATCAATTTCAATGGCTTGACATCGGCTTTCAATATATCCTTCCTTAGTGAAAGAACGAGTATTAATTTATAAATGGTATTATAATCTGATTTCCATTCTGCTTATTCACTTTTTCTTATCTTCTATGCAAAGGTGAGTGCTACTTTCAATTTTTAATGTTTTAAAAGCCGAGGTGAGACAGATGATAGAACGTCATTTAACCAAATCGTATTAATGTAAGGGTAGATGATTAATTTCATACAGATATGTGAATATGGATGTAAATACATATATGGTAATACGAAGATTTGAAGATGTCATGAAATGTAAATGCAAGTCAGCGGATAATAGGGGCCTATTTACATTCATCGTGCAATATATCTTCCTCGACATAGACTACCGACCTGTATATTACCCTGCCGAAGTGTTAAGAAGAGATATACCGGAAAAGTCGAATTGTGCTTACCCTTACATTTGAACTTGTCGTCCCGCATCGAATCGATCTTCCGTTTCTGCGCTCTTTTTGGCGTTTCGCATTTAGCGCCGGATGTCTCTATAGGATGCGCGTGAAGATACGCGCTCAGCCAGCGTAGATTGCAATCACAGATGAACGGATTCCTCGCCAAATGTCTGCGAAAAAAGAATCAAATTACTGGCTGCATCATGAAATATCTTCTTCGTTAATTATTTCAATAACAAAAAATTTTTTATACACTCGCGCAAGTTAATATTTGTAAGAATTTTTGTATTAATAATACGAACAGCGTTTTAATGCTTCGCAAGTTGGCAAAAGTCCCATTAGCTAACGAACGTATATTGTTGTCGTACAGAGACAGCAAGGTGAGACTGGTTAAGTCTTTGAACAGGTCTGTTCGTATGCATGATATCTCATTGGCATTCAGTAACCTGAAACAATAAGTTTCGCCATAATTTCCAGCAGTTGCCTCCTTGCAATGCTTCACGGGAAAGCGAGAACAATACGTGAAGCCATGAATAAAAACATTTTCTTCAGTGGTTCTAATATGAATTATTAATTCTCGCCTTCTTGAAGTTGACCTCGCATCATGCAATAGAAAACTACACCTATTCCAATTTATTAACTTTAATAAGACTCTTCCACATGCAATTATTCGTTTTAGCTTTAAATCTCATTCATTAAATTTGTAGCTTTCTTTTCTTATCTACTCACAATAACTGTAAATTTGTCAGGCCTTGGAAAAGACCGGCTGGCAGTTCCGTGATTTTGTTACCATATAGAACTCTGCAACAAAATATATTTTCATTTATCGTTGTTGTCAAATAGAATAAAATGTAGCAGCGAAAGGAAAAATATGCATACAGGGATTCGAGGGACTTCAATCCGTGGAAAGCATCCGCCGCTACTTTTTTTATCTGGTTGTTACTCAGGTCACTGCGGGCGAAAAACCGGAAACATATAAGAGTATTAAACGTTTCGTGCAGTCGACGTGCGCAATTGCGATCTGTGTATATGTATTAAAATTAAAGTAAGTCAGTCACGAACATCACTCACATTCTTCGCAATTTTCTATATGGCGAGAAAGCCTTGGGTGGAATTTCCGTAATGCCGTTCTGTTCCAGCCGCCTGCAGGCAATTATGAAAAACAAATTACACAAATAAGTTAGCGAATCTGCACGTTCATGCTGGTGACGGTGATCGTATTTCTGCTCGTTTGTATTATTTCGTATTTCACTACTCTCTTTCGCTTTTCACGTATATACGAGAAAATATGTTATACTGTTTCATGTGTTATATACACATATTATTAGTCTACTAATGGACTAGGTATATAAAGTTATTTGTGATTGTCGGTTTTACACAGGATTATCTTAGAAAAATTATTAACAAAATCGCGAATTTAGAGATAAAATGTTTAAATAAAAATTTTAATAAAAAAATGTAAATAGTGACATTAATTTGCTATATTCTATGCAACAACTACAAGTACTAATAAGAAAAAAAATAAAGCGTACTTGAGAGAGCAACGTATATCTCAAGTCAATCCGTGTTAACACAGGCCTGCATATTTCTACTTTTTTTCTGTTGCCTGGAAAAGAAGAGTGGTTTGCGCGCTGAATCCGAGTAAGATTTAAAAAAAAATAGGGTTGAAACCCCTAAAAAATGTTTTTTGCTATTTTTGAAAATTCATTGCGCAACTTCCTGATGTGCTAGAGACTTCAAAAAGGGCTTAAAATGAAGCTCAAATATTGTACTTAACTTTTATGAATTTTCTAAAATAAATTTCGCTATAAATTTTCAAAATAGCAAAGCAATAAAATAGCAAAAAACGTGTTTTTTTTAGGGTTTCGACTCCATTTTTCTCAAAAACCTTACGTGATAGAAAATTTTCGTTTGCAGATTCAGATTCAGCGCGCAAAAGACTACGCAAAACCACTCTTTTTTTCCAGGCAACAGAATGCAGGCCTGTGTAATACTAACGAACGAGAAATAAATCTCAGACGAAGAACAGGTACACAATGCGCGAACATGGCACGACAGTTTTACTTACAATTCAGTGGTGTCCTCGGGAAGGTGGGTTGGCACTTTCGTCAAGGAGTTCTCTCTGCAATCGACGATCCCATCAGCGCATTTACAAGGATGCGGGCATTGGGGCTCAGCGCTGCATTCCGATCCCGTTCGCTCGACCAGGCCTGAACACTTGAACTCGTGCTGCTGCAAACAATGGGTTTAGAAGTCGTATTAGGCACGAAGTGGGTTAACAAGAAGCGATATCGATAAACTTAACGATCACAGAAATGTTCTATAAAAAACTCTTTTCCCATACAATGTTCGATTAAACGATTGGAATAGTACTCCATTAAAAAGTTCACAGTTAAATTAAATCCATACACATATGTAATTCAATAAGAACATATTTATAACGTATGTAGTATATTTATTAATGCCTATATAGATTCTAATGAGACAAATATACGTTTGTGCATTTTGCAAACCGGAGAATTCAATAGATGATAACATAACTCTTCAGTCAGACTCACCTGCACATCTGCGAGATTGCGATCCTTGAGATGAGCTGGAGATGCGCATCGTGTGTGTTGCCCTAGGCGAGGATAAGTCCTCAAATAATGCGATAGCCATGCTAAATGGCAATCGCAAGCGAAAGCGTTATCTGCAAGCTTCAAAGTTCGCAAATGCGACAAGCCGTTCAGCATATCCTTGCCGAGAGTTACAAGTTTGTTATTATTCAGCATTCTAAAATCAATATTTGACACGTTTATATTCTCTCAAACATGAAATAACTTTGATATGATACATAATCTGAATAATCTTAACGAATTCATGTACTTACAATATTTCCAAGTCTTTCAATTCTCGTATCGAATTCTCGTCCACGCAGGTCAGTACATTGTTGTCAAGTAATCTACGAAGAGAGAATAAAATTTTATAACTTCTAAATGAAATATTTTATTTTTATAAATTTCTTATATAAATAAGATAAATATGCAACAGAAAAATGAATTATATGCTTTGGAAAGATGATTATACGCTTTGAATATTACTATATTAAAGTTGTCTGACTACGTGACATTTTAAACTGATAGGTGACATAGAAAAAGACTTACAGCATAGGACAATTATAATACATAGATATAGTATACAGTAGATATATAATAGCATATACAGTAGATTTAAAATACAATCGTAAATTTTATCTGAAATTTTATCAAAACTTTATCTGTAATGTGAGTAGAGTTGTCATATGTAAAATGCCTTGAGCATAGTTTATAATGGGCTACTAGACTGTGACTAAATGGCCTCAAGAGAGATTGTTACGGAACAATCTGTCATTGTGGCAAGCACATCCGATAAGATACTTACAAATGTCTGAGAGCGGACACTCCTCTGAGAGTCTTCGGTCCTATGGTGGCGATCTGATTGTGACTAAGATCTCTGTAAAACAGAATGCTATATTTTTTCAAAATGTCCAATTGCCATTTGTCTAAATATATTATTCGTTTGTAACAATCGTAATTATTATCTTAAAAGTTAATATAACTCATAAAGTCATCATAAAATTATATTATTTTTAATATAATTGAAGAAGAATCAAAACGTAGACACAATCTATAAAAAATGTAATTATGTACAATTTTTTAAGATTATGTACAATTTTTTGGATGTGAATACTTCTAAACTTTTTTTCAAAGAGAAACTTTCTAGAGATTAGAGACTAGTATTGAATAACATATCTTATATATTTAAAAGATATAAAAATGCATCATTAGCGAGGCAGCATTGGCGATGTGATATTACGATTTCTTTTTATAACTTGACTTGTAAAACAAAACAAATCAAATTTTCCAATCGTACTCGAAATCAGTGTTTTGTCCCAGTTTTCCACACGTGTGATTGTTGCAGGCGTGTATTTGAAAACAGAGCCCATCGGCATCACGTTCGCCAGAGTCGCGTTAACTCGCGATTGTCCATTGACCTCTCAGCCTTTACGTTCTCGAAGGCGGATGACCACGTTCACCATCATCGGTGCAACACCCGCTCGTTCCACTTTATTGCGGCTGTAGTCGCGAGTTCGTCCTACATTTTCGATCAATTATTCAAGAGCGTCGAATGCCGCGGCAAGTGCCTCCTCGGCGTGCACGATTATCCTCCAGAAAGTTGCCGCTCGTGCGTGTGACCGGTCACACGTGCACTAGACCGTCACGTGAGTGGCTATAGACTTGCAAGTACTCCTCATCGCGGTCGGGATCGTTACCCACGTAACGAGTGACCATTTCCACGGTCTCACGCGACAGCTGGCTGCTTATACGAATTATCTTAACGTACACCGTAGTCACCCGGAGCTTGTTCCAAGCTACACCAAAATCGATTCGCGACAAGCTGAATTTCTAAAAAGATATTTATCGTACGGATATGTGTACGATATTGGTTGCTCTTCCTTTCCAAAATAGATACTAAAAATTTAACATTTTTTCTATAATATACATCTAATCATATTGTATTTTTAAATTATATTAAGTGACATCTTGTATACCAAATTGATAATAACATATATCGTCCTATTCATCCTCTTCACACGTGCGGAAGTATCCACTATATAATTAAATACGCTAATGAAAGAACGAATAAGGGTTGGCAAATAATTGAATCGTCTCCCATTGATATTGAAAGACACCTTCGAACGATCGAGGGTTAGACAAATGGCGCGGTTAGAGCCCCCTCGAAAAGCGTGCGGATATCGTGGAACCTCGAAACCTCTTCTCGAGGTCTGAGTTAACCAGAGGCTTGTGATGATAGGTTGGGGTCTCGGAGTATGGCTCGCCATTGACCATCCATTGGCTTGGAACTCGCAATCTGTAATTATGTTCGCGAGGGAACGCGAAGGGAGGCAGTGGTGGGCGAGAGAAGAACAACAAAAACGCGAAACGGAGAACGAGGTAGAGGAGAGCGGGGAGAAAGAGAGAAAGACGATGAGGGATGTAAGGTGAGAGACTGGGAGATTGAACTCCCAGTTCGCTCGAGCCAATCCAGAAAGTAATTACCGAATTTCGACGCGCGGCCACGTCTGCACCGAACGCACAAAGGGAACTCGCGTCATTCGCGTTCGAGTTGGTCGGCGCGAAATATTATTGTCCCCGTAGAGTTTGATCGTGCCATCGAATAAACGTTTGTCACACGCCGCGCAATAAAAGTTCATCTCTCTATAGAGTACTTTCGCGGAACTATGAAACGAATTAAAAACAGTTTTATAACTATCGATTATTGATCAGAAACTTTGTACTTGACATCATTTCTATTTGTCGACAAAAGTATTCTTAAAAATTATTTCAAAAGAAACGAGTACATCTACACGGAGAAAATTTTGTATTAAAAATTACTATGTATGGCAGTAGCCGTGGACCATTGCTGGAATTCTAAATTACTTTTACTATGTTTTCTATAGAAGAATTTTCTCCGTGTATTAATGAATTAGAAATGTTCTATCCTACGTATTTAATAAATTAGGAGAATGTGCAACAAGAAATGCATGTGAGAAACACGAGAATGGATAAGCTGGAATTAAGTACTTTCACATACAGAAATTTGGGATATTAAATTCCCACTGTGCCCGATCCAATCGCAAGAAGCAATCTTCGAATTTCCAAGTGCCCACGCTGATTCGACAAATAAAAAGAAACATGCTAAAGCCTGTTTCGAAATATCGCTCGTTATCTCAAGTGAATTATTACGAAAATCAATGAATCGCTATATATTGCGATATAATCAGATAAAAATAAAATAAACAGAAACGCGCGCGTAAAAATTTAATTAAACGTAAATTTATTCGCATTCGCGAAAATAATGCAATATAGAATTAATTGGATGATAAATAAAAACGATATGAAGTTTTAAAGTTAATAAAACGTTTACCACCGCACGTTTGAAATTCACAAGGACGAGACACTCAAAATAGATTCACGATGCATGACGTCGCATCGTCAGAGTCGACAAGCTAGGCGAGCTCGGAGAATAGACGATAATGAGCTGCGACAATAATCACCAGGGAAAACGAGCATATCGGGGCGCTTGCTTTATGTGCTTTCGGATCGAGGTACGTAAGTCGGGGAACTCGGGAAACCTCTCACAGCTCACTCGAGCCAATCCAGAAAGCAATTACCGAATTTCGACGTGGCCGCGCGAAGCTAACAAAAGGACTCCGGTGGTCCTCGTCTCTCGCGAGCAGCCCGTCCAATTCCGAATGTTGCCGGCGCCGCTAACTGCGTTACCGCGATAAGAACGGGACGAAACGAGGTCCGACGTATCGCACGTATCGTCCGCCTCTATTTATCAGGAACCTCCGCGCCTTACGATCTTTTCCATGCCGCAGCCGGCGGGCGCGGCGGCACGATCCTGCTGCAGCAAGGGATTGTGAAACTTCAGGGAGAGAAGTCGACGTCGCGACGCCGAGGATTGCAATCTCTGGAGGACGACCGCGCACATTCTTCGGACGCAACTGCTCAGGATGTTACGCAGGAACATTCGTAACAACGCTCCTGCGTATGCGGTAAACTGGTTTTAATGGTTACTACAACGACGCCCTACACTGGGATTCCTGGCATTTTCCGCTTAGCATACTTGCGACATGAGTTGGAAAACTGCGGCTGTCTGAAAACTTCGCGCGCTCTCGCGAGTAGACATTCTCTCGTGTAACTACCTCTATAAAATTTGTCAAAAACTAATTTCCTTAGCTCAAAAATAAAAATGACGATGTGTCAAGAGCGATAAATATAGCCGTGATAAAAATTGACAAATGTACGAAAATGTTAAATGATATTATTAACGCGGTTTTACATCCGGATCATATGACGTAACGCCATAACGTCGAGGATATAGAGGGATTTATACTGCAAGGGCCGTGAAAGCTGTATAATACAGCGTATTACGATCGTCGGGATACACGATAACAACTACACGATAATTATTACAGCCTCTCTCTCTCTCTCTCTCTCTCTCTCTCTCTCTCTCTCTCGCGATAAACCGAAATTGTGCGCGCAGCTCCTTGTATGACGGGCCTATAATTTGTCGACGTCCGAAAATCGCTGTGGCCTCCTCCGGGTTCTCGAATTTTGTCTCCCTAAATCATTCGCGCGGCCGCGCGGGTTCGGTTCGGCGGACGTTTGTCCTGGTTATTATCAGCTTAAGCGTACACGCGGACAAATGCTGCAGCGTCGTAAAATACCAGCTTGCACGATGCTGTCCCGTGTATCGCGTTACAAGCGCCGCAATACGGCCGCACGGCGGAGTGATACTAATCAACGGAGTGTCCGCGCCCCTTTCCATTGTGTCAAACCATTTATTACCACGTAGGTTTCATCCTCTTACCGCATGGAATACCGTACCTTTCTACGTTTGCGCGATGAGTTAATCATACGTTACGTTCACCGCGACCTGCCCACACCCCGGCGCGGCGTGCCCGCGTCGAATTTACGAGACGAGCACATAATTAGGTCCATGTAGCTTTTGGCTGCGCGTTAAGGAGAGCCTAATTAATCGCTCGTCCACTTATCGTTCAATTATCAGGCTCTCGATCCCATATTGACGGTGATTTTCTGAATCATGCTTATTCAGAGATTCATTTACTTATAGAAATATATGTATAAATAGATTATTTTATACAAACAACGATGATTACATGTTGTATCTTTCACTGTAATTTTACAAAAGCGAGAGAATTGAGTGTTGCAGCGTAAAAAAACGTACTAAAATAATTCTGAGACATAATGCTATTTTGTTCTTCTATTGGCTTGGTTAAACAAAGGATGAAATCCGGCATCTTTGCAAAACGAGAAAATAGCGGAGTTTTGTATATAACGCAAGGTTTGATTTAATATATAAATTAAAGAGAAACATCTTCGAAGAGAAGTGCAGAATAAGCTGCCGCTGGAATTACGAGTTTCCGAGAGTTTCGGAATAGCGGCCGGCGCAGTGCGCGAGAATTAGCATCTTCCACTTTACGATTTTAACGCTGGTTTATCCGCGTCGGATGAAGGATTATCGCGCATCCGAACGCCCGTGAGAATCTCGCCGTAAGGTCGCAACGTAATACGTCCCTTTGTAAGGTGGCTGATCCAGTCTTATCGTCAGAAACTGTAGGTTGTGCCCGAGCGGAGCGCAGCCTCGAGACGGGAAGTTTCGAGTCCCGTCCATCTTGCCCACTTTGCAGGATGATAGATGGACGATCTCCTCCTCTTTCTCTGCTTTCTCCTTTTTTTCCCCTTTTCTTTTTTGCTCTCTGCCGCTCCTCTTGTCTCTCTTTTTCTGCCTCGGCTCTCCCTGGATCCCGCCACCCTGTCATCCACGACGCGAGGAGGAGGCTCGCGCACTTTTCGACCGCGCGGCTGGCAGCTGCCGGGAACACCAGGAACCTCCGAACGGAAACGGTTCGTGCCCACTCGATCGCGATAAAGGCACGATATCAGGCCGCTCGTCAGGCCGGCCTGTCTCTATTTTGTTTTTCTCTGCAACCGTGGTAGCGCGTCGTGCCGCGTTTGATTGAGATTCCGGATCGAGAAGAATGTTACGGCGCGCGTTCAGAGGAAAAGCAACGAGCGAACGAACGAACGACCGAGCCGGGACGGCGTAATCACGGGATCGGAATTTCTTATGACATCAAGGTGGCTCTTCTCGTTAGCGAGAGGCGAACCGTATGTCGGATACGGAGAAAACCAGTCATGTCGCTGAGAAGAGGTCGGTTCGCTCTCGACGGATAGCTTATGGATGAGCATAATTTGTGTATACGGAACGGCTACGTGTTTTTTCGATACTATCGCTCTCTGAGATCATGCAACCGTGGCCAGAAGTCTCTGTACTCAGAAATATCGTTAATAAGTTGTGGCAAGTAAAACCGGTCAGTGATCACATATCAAAAATCCTAGTAACTTCTTCGAGCATTTTATTAGTAATTTATATCTTGGTATTCATTAGAGAATCCAATAATACAGAATTAACTTTTTTAGCATTCGAGAATATTGCGACTGGTTTTGACTCGCTACGCTATGTTAAAGATTCATGTATAACGTGAAGATTTTATCATTTCTAAGTAATGACTTCATCGATCTTTGTGCCTGGCAAATGTCTAAAATCGCACATTCCCCGCCTATTCATTTCGCCTCCCTTACTGAATCAGGTCTCGCTAATAAGACAGTCGGCAAGCGATAAGCGCGCCCGTACTCAAGCAGTTGGTCACGTAAGATAGGAAATACTTTGGCGAGTCGCGTGCAGAGGTGAGTGCAAGCGTCGGTGGCATCGGCGTTGCATATCGAACGATCGCCTTTAAGAAGCTAAAGCTGGGGGTGAAAAGTCGCGTATGCAGCGGCGCGTACATTCGATCCAGGAGTCTCGCGTGGCGGGTTACACAAGCCCCCGGCTTGCGTTGCCCCCTCGCAGTACATACATACATACGTACATACGGTAGATATGTAGGCCGTCTGAAAAGTTTATACGATATAAACCCTTCCCTCCCTCCTCGCCCTGTCGTCACGCTTGACACAATGATGAGGAAGAGAGAGAAAGAGGCAGAGATGGATGTGGAGGTCGCAATACACGTGCGCACTACGCGTGTCTGGAATCTGACATTCGGACTGATCTCACGTGTAATTATTCTCCCGAGATTTCGCTTACCGAGAAATCCCGCGATCCCCTCGCGTGCGAAATACCGGCACGGATGTTGCTACGATATTGCAAACTTTCATGATGTTGTAGACTCGTTGCAACATCGCTCGTATCTCGCAATGCCGCCGCGCCATTTACCCGCGCGCGTTATGTACCGTACACCGCTGACAGATCGCATAAATCCCGCGGCATAATACGCTCGCGGCTCTTAACGAATTCTGTTCTTACGCTCGTCGATATCTCGCGGCCGCGGTGAAATATTTCAAATTCGCAATATCGCCGCAATAACGCCCGTCAAACCTGTTAGCGGGACGCTAATGCGTAACGTTAATGGTCATGAATGTCGGAAGATATTTATCCGTAATTATACGTTGCGTAAATGAAGTCTGACAAATCTATTTAGAATTACGCGTTTTCTAATCGATCTGTAATATCGTAATAACGATTCGTACGGTAATAAGGTTCAATCGTACTCACAGGCGTTTTAAATTCATCATATTGCTGAAGAGAATATCGGGCAAGTGACGTATTTGATTGTTGTTTAGCCGTAGCTTTTCCATCGCCACCAAATCTTGGAAAGCTCCTCTTTCGATGGTGTGTATTTGATTGTTCGATAGTAATCTGTAAATTGGAAGTATTCTCGTAATATATAGAACCGGTAAGAAAGAAACGTTATTGTAATATTATAGTAATCAACACAATTATTTTATATATTGATTAGTGTATGTTAAAATAATATTAAAGAAACTAAAAAATTAATAATATTAAAATAGTAAGGCAGAGATGGATAAAACATACAAGTTGTATGTATGATTATTACATAATTGACACACATGATTGTGAAACTCTTAATCATACTTCATATTTAATTTTTGCTACTTTAAATGCACCCATAAGAAGAACTACGAAAATTAATGCAACTTAATCAATAATATTCGTTATCTTTGATTGACAATCAATCAAGTTTAAACTAAGGGAATTAAGAATATACTTACAAAACATGGAGCCTTGCCATGTCTTCAAAATCTGTCTTGAATATCACCGTTACATTATTTCCTTGAAGATCTCTGCAACAAGAAGAACAAAGTCGACGTCAATACTTCAGCTCTTAAGTAAAAAATAAATTAGTAACTCTATTATGCACATTTATACAACGCTAAATTATATAATAATCCAACAAATAGAGTATACGTTACTTCACGTGTAATTATATTCGTGTATCGTGCAGTAAGGTGTTTAAAAGTTTTATTCCTGACATGATGTAATTTTCACGCCACAAGATTCGTTGACATACAACTCTATCGATTCAGTAAACTTGTTCTGTAGCCACCCTTGACGCGGAATAAAAGCTGAACAATCGTACTACGCGAGAAGTGAGAATGACGAGTGCGCGGTATCGTCGTTCTGCCAATAAAGGGTTATACCACTCCGTTACGACGAAGCGTGAATTTACTCTTCACGTCGAAAAAGGAGAAACCCGTGAAGTAGCCGTCAAACACAGCCGTACGCCAAGCGTCTGCCTCCCTCGGGGAAGTTATTAAGGCCTTATTAAATTGGTTCCTTTTCCCGTGGAAACTTTTTACCTGACAAAAAGCTCGGGGTAAGAGCGAGTAACAAAGTCAGCCTACGAGCGCTTTCTCCTCTCAGCGCAGATTTCTCCTTTCTGGCCCGACGACCGGCGTAAATTATTCCCTCGTTTTCGTCTACTGACGTGTAATTCTCCACCGACGACAAAATGACGAAGTTATATTTCCGGAATTCACGTCTTGTACGTGAGATTTAATGCTTGTACAGATACTCGATAAAATGTGATTTTTTTCAACTCGTTTTTCAACCAGTATAGACTTCTTTTTTATGGACGAACGAAATGTTACAGAATCGTATTATTTCATATACCCTCTGATTATACGATCTTTCTATCTCGTTTAAATTTTATGGCATTACTCTGTTTTAATAAATATTTTTTGTTAATTCAATTTTTATTATTTACATGTATATATATAGAATGGATATTCTCGTGAATGAATATTAGTTAAATGGTGCGACAGCAATTATAATTTGACAAATTCTTGCAGAGATAAAAAGTTTGATAAAAGTAGAAAAATCACTCCCGCTGAGTCAGTTGCGAGCTAGTTAATTATACTACCCCACGGTAATGACTATGAATACTTCCCGCTAACTCTATTAAGATATTAAGCGCCCTTCTTAATACGTTGCAGGTAATATCTAATTACGAATCATTATACTTGAAGGAAGCTGAAAATACCTCCCACGAGAGGAGCATGGCCAATCGCATTATGGAATCGAGGCCCATCGAACCTCGACGCATAATCCACTTTATCGCCGATTCGATTAATTCTCGACGGGATAAAACGGTGACGGCTACCCAGCGTCTAACGAGAGCTTTAGGAACTACCTAACGAACGATGTCACTTTTCCTGTTATCGTTGTCACTACTTCCCATGGTTCTTTTGTGGAACGAGAGCGATGAACGTCATTATGACGAACAAACAATGTCATCGCTAGAATAGCATTGTAATAATTTACCTTTCGCTTTTATATCATATAAAGACAGATGATTAAAACTACTTTTATTGTCTACAATATGCATAAAAAAATCTTTTATTTTAATTTTAAAAAACCTATCTTATATTTAATAAATTATAAGACGACCTAACTGGCAAGAGATGATATTCTATTTATCACTACGTATCAACCATACGGATTGTGGTCCTCTACGAGTAATAAATTTAATATAAATAATGCTAAAGTATCTATAAGATTCTCCCCCCCTCCCCCAAACCTCCTCCCATCACAAAAACTGTTAAAGAATTTGTTGCGAAAAATATTACCTCAGCCAGGATTTGAACCTGGACCTCCCTATACTCCGTGCGGGTGTCGTAGCCAGTTCGACCACCGAGACATGTGATAATATTTATCGCAACAACCGATGATGTTAAGAAAATGTATTCGTTTCGTGTGACACCATTTTTCAGTCGAGGTGTATAATAACCAGAAACTATAATTTTCCTAAATTGCCAGTAAATAATTAACATGTAATAAATTGTAAGACAACCTAACTGGCAAGAGATGGTATTCTATTTATCACTACGTATCAACCATACGGATTGTGGTCCTCTATGAGTAATAAATTTAATATAAATAATGCTAAAGTATCTATAAGATTCTCCCCCTCTCCCCCAACCCCCTCCCTATTATTTATATTAAATTTATTACTCGTAGAGGACCACAATCCGTATGGTTGATATACGTAGCGATAAACAGAATACCATCTCTTGTCAGTTAGGTCGTCTTACAATTTATTACATGTTAATTATTTACTGGCAATTTAGGAAAATTAAAGTTTCTAGTTTATATTTGTCTTTTTAAAAACTATTTTTTGTAATAGCGCGCGCTGTTCCACTTTATCATCTTCTATAGCGATCGAATGAGAGCGCAACAGAAGTTCACAAACCGCGCTGCCTTTTCCTCGTTATTGCCGCGATCATTCAAAGTCGTCGACGACATCTTCCATGGCGAAATATCGCGGTTCATGAACCAACCGCCAACTCGTAGAATAAGACAGAAACTTGGCGTGTGCCGTTTGCACGACGGATTTGCGCTTCTAGGAACGTTAATGTAGCCTTTCGCGGAGACCTCGTCATCTTATGTGGTGTTACGCTCAATTAAAATAGCGCGGCGTCTTCTCGGAAAGTAATAACGGCAATCGTTCGGGTAATCATCTTGTATGGGAAACCTTTGCCCAGCGAACTGAATGGGGAAGTGTCTGAACGGTGCAAAGGATCGGTCGCCCGAAGCGACAGTTTACAATTTGTCGTTACAACGAGACAAAATTTCACAATGCCGATGCTCATCGTGTTTATTCTGTAAATATCTACGTTGTTCTATCGACAATGCTTCCGACGAGGATATTTGTCAGATATCATCTAAAGTTGAGACTAATTTACGTAACTCCCTTGAAGTAAAGTAAAACAAGCGTCCTTCTCTTTACTCATGCAGCGATAGTCATTTAAAATTAGTGTCTATGTAAATAGTGCTCAATAGTGTAATTAAAAACCCTTTGAACTAAAGCAATGGAAATTCGTTTAAAGTGCAGCGACATTTAAAATTGATATAGTTTCGAATGAAATGAGAATGCATACGGGGCAATACATCACGACGCAATTTAGATGTCATTAATAAAATAAATTCTGAATGATCCTTAAATGAAGAAAATAAATTGTTCTTTCGAATTCGCAAACAATGATGGTAATAACATTCATCGTAGACATCGAAAATGCAACGTATAATTACTTTAGGAACATTAAGAACTTTAGGAACGTTAATTGTAGGAAATTATAACATATACATATTATTAATTGAAGAAAAAATTTGACAATCCTGCAAGAGATCTGCAATGATTGACTATCGACGCCTTTTCGCAATTCAAATCGTAAATCTCGTCATTGATTCGATTGGATCATAATGACGCCTGTCAGAAGTCCAATAGCATCCAGAAGGCGCAATTTTCATCTTGCACTTTTGCTAGGCGACTCACGTAGCGGCTAACGAAATTACATCTCGCGTCGCCGGAACATCCACTAAATACATTTCCATGGATTTTCGCGAAGGCGGGAGCAGAAGGGACGCAAGATAGGAGGGAAGCTACTTGACGATGGTAAATCTGACGGGACGGACAATGGTGAGAATCTGCAGGAACAGAAGGGGGCAGTCAGGGTGTGACGGGCTTGGTAGACAGCGTCCAAGAATAAGGTGTTGGTAGTGCGTGTCTATATTTGAGTTGCGGCGGGATGAGAAGGCAGGGATGACGGGAGGGAGGATAGGCTGCTGGCAGATGTAATCAAAGTTTGCAGACAACCGCCCCGAACGAGAGCCTCTGCGAGGAACACCAGGGGATACCGCCGCGGGATCGGCCGGATATCCGGTCGTATCTCACACGCGGCGCCGCGCGCCGCGGTGTGTCGATACGCCTGCTTAATGTCGTAGAAATGTCTCCGGCGGAGATAAGGGAGAGAATCGAGCCGTGACAAGGTGAGACGAGTCTATGGGGAGGATCGGAACGAGCCTCGATTTTCTCGCGAGCGGAGCTGTTCACCCGCCGGGGATCTGGGAATCGAATGATTTATGGGTAGTGATTATATATATTCAGACTTTGCGTGCTGGTACCATGTGCCTGTATGTGTAACTGCTAGGAAATACCGCGACGTAATCCGCCATTTACCATACGCGCGCCGGATGTTTGGTAGATGCAAAGTAATTCATCGATCGCTTCGTGATATTGACAGTTAACGATGATAGTTCGCCACACGCGAAGTCTCACCAGTTTTCCATTCCAATTTATCTTTGACTTCAGTTTGATTATATAATCATGAATAATATGCGATGTTTATGCTAAGGAAGTGATTAACGCCACGCGTCATATGTGACTTATAATTATGATTTAGAGTACATAGAGTACATAGAGTATCTAGAAAAATTAAGAATTTAGAATGAATCATTATTTAAAACAATCAGTTGATCTCTTTAATACATTTTATATGTATACATAATTGTGCAACTACCCTACATTGAATAAAATTATTAAAAACGTAGTCTTGTGATGAAGGTTTTTCAACTCTAACTGCGAAAATATTAAATTAAATTAAATTAAATTTAAGCTTCTCTTAATTTGTTTTAATTCTAATCTTTGTATAATAGCGCTAAACATTTAAGAATATTAATGATAGAAATGTTCTACATTCTTCTGATTATTTCAGTGCAGTCTGCTCGACACAGTGCGATATAAAAGTTCTCGCAGTCCACCCGCAATAATATGCTTCAGTTTGTTTTTGTCTCAGTCGCACTACTTTTCTACGAAGTTACGAATCCGACGCGTAATAACGCACACCTTGTGGCAATAATATCCACTTGCAGGCTGATTTATTTTCCCGGAAAAATATGGTCTTCACCCGATAGATCGTATTCTAGATTTCCAACGCATTCGTAGCGCCCGAAGTCGCAGATCCAGATAAGTTGAATATTGCATTTAGAGCGACTGCTCGTTTCTGCGATTGGACCTCTGCTCCATCCTGTAAAAATTTCACGAGCAGAATGAAGAGCGGACAGAGACAACTGTACAGCGAAAACATCATGTCAGATAAGAAAGAGAGCCGTCGTTCTCGGGGAAAAAATATAGCCCCCCCCTCTCTCTCTCTCTCTTCTCTGCATGTCGGCGCAGAAATGCAAATGGAATCTCTTGATTGAGTTTACCGGCGAGGCATCGATGCCCTTGGTGTCTCTGGATCGGCAAAGGTGAAAAAAAGGCGAAGGCATCGAGTCGATTTGACGTATCGACGGTTTTTCGCTCGACTCGCTACTCTCGAATAATCATGACAGATGGCACGGAAAGAATGTGAACGGCGCATGTTGCATTCCATAAGTGGACAATTGGACAGCTTGCAGAAGATATCACTTATAATTGAAATCTTACTGCTGTTATATCTTCTTAAGTTTTGTTAACTTGCAAGCATTTAAATGTCCTAAAAAACAACCTTCTATTTTCATCCGTTTAATATAGACTTCCTAACATGCGAACACAACAATTTATATTATTGTTTCGTTGGATAGACGACACCAACTTCTGTGCATATTACGAGACAATAATAGTATAATTGTGAGTTGAAAATAAGGGCCGTTGATTCACAGCATAATAGCTTGGCGTGGAAAGCGGATGGCATTTACTGACTGTCGTTTTGTGCTCCGTCCCAGGACAATGCAATTAACATGGTGTTTAAACTTAAGCTTTGGCCGCATTACCGTGGAAACTTATTGCGGCGAGGGAGGTTGAAGTGCAATAAACATACGTTGACTTTTGAAACATTCAGACGTGATTCTGCCGCTGTAACGCAGCATCGCCGAGTCCGCGTTTGAATTTATCGGGCTGGCATGCCTCCAGATGAAATTTCTTTTTTGTCTCGTGCCGGCCGGTCATTCCTCACCACGCGCCCCGCGCGTGTCAACCCACTAAAATCAAATATTAACGCCCGGATGTAAAATCGCGCTCGTATGCGCCTGTGCACGGTGTGATATGGTGACATATCGTAATATATCAGCTACGTGGCATTTTATATATGTGAAAATAAAACGTCGTAAAGAAACTGTCCGGCAGACGGGTAGTGCTCGGAAACGTCGAACTCGAGAATCAATAAAAACATGACATTTGTCATAACGATACCGAGAGAGCTGCTTCCGCATGAATTTTTTATGACTACGTCGTAACGACAACTGCGAGGAAGTCTATAAGGACGGAAGAAATATTGCATGACTTGAATCAGGCTGTTTCTCACCGAGAAATTAATAAAGCGAGTCGTTACCATTGTTCCACATACAATATTCATACAATCTTTTTTCGAGAAAAAGATTAAATAACAGAATTAATTAACGTTATTTCAACACAATTATAATTTTTAAATGATTTAAAGATATAAATTTTTTATATTGTATTTCCTATTATGCCATATCTGTGGCATTCGTATTACGCCGTACTGTATACATTCAATTAGTTTTAAATTATATATTGCATGCTTGTAAAATAAGATATTCATATCATATTATTTAAATGAATAAATTTCTCAGTCAACCTCCAACTTGGCCAATATTTCCGTGGTCAATAGCACCGCTTCGCCCGTGACATCGATTTACAGACGACCATTGTCTTCAACAAGGGAATCATTCGATCCGTCTTTGAGCAGCGCCATTCAAAGTGAATGTCATGTTTCTTAGACGCAGTCCAGAGCAGCAATAACAATCGCTGCTTGTGGCGCAGAAACACGGTCGGTCACTAATTCGCCGTATGCATTTTAGCATTTCTCTGCCAGCTGCGTGCGACGGCCTGTTAGCGTACACCTAACAACGGAATCGATGCTAAACATCCCTGGTTATGTATATAAGCGAAAACGGCGGAGGAACGCCAAACTATTGTTCCACTTCCGCGGCTGTCACGCCGGTGCGATTCGTTTGCCGACGCAAGTAGTTCAGCAAAGATAAATGCGGGGTCACGTATAAAGGAGCTACGCGAACTGACCTAAAATACGGCGAAGAAAAGCGCCTTAGAGTTTGCACTAAACGTGGTAATTGATTGATCGATTTATCATTCGGGCGGTAAATAACTTCTTAATTTGTTTTTGTACTCAATGTCTTGAGCGAAAAGTAATAGCGAACGTTTCTCGGAGATTATAAATATTTTTCTCTCAAATTATATAGAGAAAACAAGTACTGTTATTTTATTTACGCAGAAATAAATAAATTACAATTACAATTACGATTGCAAATATGCCTTGCAAATATAATATATGCGTTATAAAATATGTAAATATATTATTTATACATTAATTCTGACTGCAGAATATGTTATTCTGATTACGTTTTCAATGTATAATTTTTAATAATATGATTTAATGATATTTTTCTTCTGCATGAATTTGATGTTAGTTATTGCAATTAAAACTTCAATAATCCAAGGCATCTTTTCGTATTATTTCACAACAATATTTGATGCCTTGCAAACGACAAGATGTACTTTGCGACCGCCAAGGTACTCGCGCCCCATTATTTTAAGTGGCGATGCCTGTAATGTAACCGAGAGCAGTAAAATATCGTTTCGCCCGGAGGATATATTACACTTTTAAGAATTTCCGACGGTGTGGGTGGTTCGTTAGCGGGTGTAACTAGTCAAGCAAAAATAAATATTCGCCCACGTAGCGGCGGTGCAACACGGTCTGACCCGAACTACGAAGTAGAAATAACCCGGAGCCTTTTTACAATTTAGATAAGCGTTCGCGCTCGCGTATATTCGAATCGCCGATCAGCCGTAGATCCAGCTATGCGCAACTAGAATTTATCCAACAACGTTAAATATTACGTATATTACTTCATAAATATTCAGCATGAAAAATATGAGCGGTTATTTTATCATAAAATTAGTAAAGCCGACCTGTGTGGATAACCTTCGTTAACACGTTCTAAAAACGAATGCAAGTCATCGATCAGATTCTTCGATCGCGTATACGTAAATTTATATGAACGTCGATTTTTTCGGATAAATATGCGAACAACGACAATGTTGAAAATGTTTGGAAACGCTTCCACTGCCAATGGCTACAATCATATTTTCCACAAACAATCTTGTTTTTGTTTATAACATACAGTTTTAAATTCACTTAAGACTGTTGTTCTGTTTCGTGAATATGCTTTTAGTTAGAATATAAATCAATTTACACCATGTACAATTTTTAAGTGGGATAACAAATGAAAAACAAAGTGTACGTTAACGTTAAGATAATTCATAAGAATTTACATTTCTCTCTTGACAGATAAAAAGAATTGGTATTAATTAAATAGCGATTAATACGTGCACTTCATTAACAGACATTGTACAGGAAACGCGTAAATTGACTGACGATAAAACATTCAAGCAGTAAGATATGCGATACGCGTTGGGTATCCCTCCTAATATCACTTTCGCGACCTCGGAGCGCCCCAAAGCAGCAATTTGTAACGTTTTATCCAGCGGAAGCGCATGCATCTCCCTCAAGGTTTCCTGACAGTCGTACAACTGGTCGGTGCAACTGGTTCAGAAAAGACAAATGCGCCAGTACGTATAACGACCAACGTGGACTCGCCATAATACAGAGGGAAACGACGTGGAGTCCCTTAGATTTCAGATAGTCCTTGTAGCCGCGTGATTTTTCTGTGTTCTTACCCTCCAAGTGGACCGACCCCATATCGCGAGAACATAAAGTGAGCGCGATGACCCACGCGAGCTTTATCGCGATAGCGTGCATCTCACGAGCCGGGCATCCTCCCGCGCAGTAAAACAGGACGTACCGCGCGTCTATTACGCTCATCGTGTAATTCAGGAACGCGGCGGAATGCGTTAAGTGTTCAAGGCGTGAGATGAAATCTCTGTTTCGTGCACCGGCCAAATGTAACGATGCGTCTGCCGTGTGTTATAGTAACAATTACAAACGGCAGAGGGGAAGAAATGTGATAATTGTTGAGAGAACAAAGTTCCTCTTTCCGTACCAATTTTTATTATTTTCTTTACTACTTATTAACTTAAAATATATAAAATAATTAAATGAAATAGATAACTATCTCAATTTCTTAGAAATTTTTAAAATATTTAATAAAAAATGTTAATCAAAGATATTTCTCACGAAGGTTACATTTAATTCGAAACATTCGTGTAACTACTACACTTGCTACATCTACTACATTTGCACGTTACAGTCGAGAAAGATATTTTATTGTATTATATAAAATGTTTCGATCCGTTATATATAATACTTTAATAGCGTATCAGATTTTAATTAAAGTCGAAAGCCCTAGAATAAAAAGTATAATTTTCGAGTTGTAAGTGATTGAAGTTATTCAATGGATGTTATTCAATGGATTTAATTTTTCATATTTCATAAGAACTGGAATTGTGAGATTTTAATAAATTTAAAAGAAAATGATATTAAATCGCATAATAATGATAAAATGATATTAATTCTAATTTTCAAAATTTAATAAGATCACAGAGACCGTAATTTATTAAAGCCACATTTTACTGCTTACGGAACATAAAAGAAAGAATTCAAGAGAAAGTAATAACAATAAATGTATATTGAATCACATAAATGTTCCATCGACTAAAACGATTCTCTGAATGTAAAATTTACATACTTTTACTATTCTTTGAATAAATATCAATACGCAATAATTGTTTATTCATTGAAATTGATTTGTAGAGCAAAGTATAGTACACTTAGGCCGATATTCATAGTCGGTTCTTATATTTAAGACCATCTTAAGTACAATCTTAAAATGTCAGAAATCAATCACAGAGCCGTATTAGCGTCTTAAAACATTACTTAAGACGATTTTGAAATAAGAACGGACTGAATATCGGCGTTAGTTGCTTAATACGCTTACTTATTGGCCGGTATTCATAGTTTGTTCTTATTTTAAGACCGTTTTAAATAAAGTGTCTAAACGCTAATACGGTTCTGCGATGATTTGTGACATCTTAAGATGTCATAATTGTACTTAAGATGATCTTAAATATAAAAACCGACTATGAATACCGGCTATAAATGCGATAAATATTTCGTGGCGTCGCGGCGTCGCGACGAATTGCTGACACACAAATTCGCGCGTTTGTTTTTGCCGCCCGCGAGTGTAGGAGAGCTGTGCGCGTACACAATGGCCGCCATTCGCGCGGCGAGACTGAAGCGAGCACCCGTAGCGTCGCGAGCCGTGTCGCATGTCGCGCGAATTTATCTCTCGCAACGCGGTCATCCTCCACGAGCAAATGGTAATTATCGATACGATTAGTTATCGTCACGATCACGGTTCATAAGCGACGCGAAGCGACGGCTGTTTGTCAAAGGGTATTCCGCGCGAGTCGTTCGCTTGAGAATGTAATGGTAATGGAGGCTCGGGATCGCGATACTATTACAAGCGATAATATTTTGAACGCGATGCATCCGGACATACACTCACGCTTTGAGCTTTCGATCTAAACGTAATCCGCTTACCGCTCGCGGATCAAAAGCGCGGAATAACGCTCGAGTCTTCGAATCGATCGACGCGAGCGACGAGCACAGGATATCCTATGAACATCCGTTCTGTGTCCATTTCTTGTCGGGATGTCCATGGATCTTATAAAGATATCCATAGGATATACATTTGTGAACACTATAGGAATATCCTAAAATGGACAAGTTTGTATGTCCATATAATATCTACTACATCCACGAGCAGTACGCGGCGCCACCACCAGATGGACGCGGAGTTCTCGTATTTCTCGTAAGTAAAATACCATACAAGATGGAATAAAAGACGCAGCATTATAAAAGTCTTCACCCATGTTTTA
>NJRL01001498.1:4408-19363 GCA_003063815.1 Aphaenogaster rudis
CCCCAAAAATTGTCTTTTGCATAAGCCATTCCGGAGATATGAAGCTTCAAAGTTTACAATATTTCGACATAAAATATAAAATATCTCGTAAACTATTCATTGAAGAGCAACCATGTGTTTTCCTTGCACCAATTAATTCATCTCAGTATTCTACGCATAAAAGTATTAAGGTACAGTTATCAAAAAATGAATAGAATATACTGAGATGAATTAATTGGTGCAAGGAAAACACATGGTTGCTCTTCAATGAATAGTTTACGAGATATTTTATATTTTATGTCGAAATATTGTAAACTTTGAAGCTTCATATCTCTGGAACAGCTTATGCAAGAGACAATTTTTAAGGATGTTTTGAAAAGGTCTCGAAAAGGGCTATAAGAATATGCAATAAAAAATAGGGGGTTCCATTTAAAAAATTCAAGGTGTAATTGGTATAACAGTGAAATACGTGCCCCTTGGGAACCTTTTGCCGCGTTGGTTCCATAATTTCATTTGCGGTTCGCGAGTAATTGACAAAATTGTCCCGGAATAACAAATCGGGGAATAGTGCGCGGTCACTTTCTGTTCTTCAATATGAAAAAAAATGAATAAAACTTTTCGAATTTATGTTTATTTATGTCAAATTTATATATATTTATGTCAAATTAATCTTTAATGAATGTGTTGAAGCCAGTCAATTCTACTCGCAAAAATTTTTTTTTCTAATATCCCTCCATTTTTAAAGTTTCGCATTTAATTTTCAATTATTTATCATCACTCACATTAACTATACTTAAAACTAATGATTTAAGCAGAAAAGTTCGAAACTTTTCCACTGCAGACACAAATTTTGGCAATTTCCAAACTGCGCACAATTTCCCACCCGCTGCGCACAATAGTAATAACCCGCCAATTTCATTTTTGCCCAACTTTGCATCGTTTTAAATATCGCTCAATAAATATTTAACAACAAAATTATTATCAAGTATGAGTTCACATACTTGTAGACAAACGTTTAAAGGTACCATAGCCGCATTTACATTAATTGTTACTATAAAAGCCATTTTGTATTAACAGATTTACCTTAAGTGCGCACTATTACCCCACTTTCCCCTACTGGTATATATATAATTTCATATTTATTTTTATTATTATATATAAGATTAAAAACACGGAAACATGACAAAACGGAAACAGGTTTTTTTATCTTTTCATGATTTTTTCAATAATCAAGTTTGATAAAAAATATGAGTATTAATACTACACAAATAAAGATTAATAGTTTTATTTTTTAATAAATTTATTTTTGTATTATAATATGTGCGTGTTTTTATATGTACCGTCAAGTAAACATTTATATTTAATTATTTAGCAGTTTTGACTTTTTATTTTTTACAGTACTTATCTTTCAATATAAAATATTAATGTGTAAAAATTAATTTATTTCGCAGAAATTCAATGAACAACACAAACTGTGTTCACAAACTTACGAAATCGAATCTCGATATATAACATCTATATCATAATCAATACTTATTATATCAAAATTGCAATTTTCATCGCATAAAGTTCTTAAAATGCGTTAATAAGATAAAATATGTTATGCCTATATCTATAATTTTCTATCCACTTTTTCATCTTTTTTAAGTGCGTTAGATTGAAGTGTAGAAACACCAAATTATTTTCTCAAAGACTTATACGGGAGGGCTCCATTTATACACAGTCCCGATTCTACACATCCACTGACAGCCACTCACAACGCTTGTACAGCAGAAAATATCTAGGCACGGCCCGGTGTGAGTGGCTGTCAGTGATGTGTAGAATTGGGACTGTAGTCAAACGGGACCCTCCCGACTTATACTATCGATAAGTTGCATTATGCGTATCGTATATGCTATTTGTAACATAATTTATAGGTAATTATACATGTATAAGACAATGGTTATATTATTAAACGACCACTATACACATCTTATGCTTTATCGCATAATAAACGCAAATATTAATAATATATTGAATAACAATATCTGGCAATATAACAACAGCGCGATTTATCATTACAATACATTGTACCAATTTTGTTTATTAATTAAGCAGAACAAAATATTATTGTTCACGCGACTGATTTACATATTGTGTTGATGTCATTAGAAAACAATTCATGATGATTTCTTTCAATATTGTACAAAAGATTTATTTACTATTTACGTATATTATACTTATCACTATCAGTATAAAACACTTACACTTGCGCGTTTACATGTATTCTTGACAACAATTAATTAATAGATAATTATTTTCATATTTAGAGTAGCCAAGTAAAGTCTCCAAAGCTTCGGAGAGAAAGACGTCTTATTTTAAACATATAAATCGGCAACCCTGGTGTAATTTATTTTGTACGACGTCTCATAAATAATGCAATAGCATATTGGACAGTCATATAAAAAAATTTTTATTCACATATATATTTTCGGATTAATCAGAGATGTTTTTCTTCCAGTTGTTAGCTGTCCGCCTCGACACCGCTGTCGCAAAAGTCTAGCAAGCAACGTAATGCATCGTCGGGCAAAAGTCTGAAATTTAAAAGATTTATTGCTCTCCTCTCATTTATGTTTATCTGACATTTTCAGAAAATTGATAAAGCTTAATAAAAACAATAAACCACAGAAGAGATTTGTTTCGACTCAACTGGCCAATATTTAATTTAAATCAATATATCGCGAATCGCGACATTTTTCGACCATGGGTTTTGGTCCTTTCTAAAGAGAGTGAAATTAATTTTAATGTAAAGAATTTGTTGCGAAAAAATTTTACCTAATCCAGGATTTGAACCTGGACCTCTCTGCAATACGTGCGGGCGTCGAATCGTAAAAACAATAAATTTTTTACAATTATGAGAAGACAAATTATAGCGACGTTTTTACTAGATATATCTTGATTTTGATGAATAAAAGATTTATTTACTATTGTTTACTGTTCTTTTATCATTATTAACTAAATATATCAAAAGTATGACGTATCTGTACGGAATATTAAGTTGTTTTGTAACTTTTGTCTCATTAATATTACGCAAACGCCGAAGTACTTTATATGTGTATTTTTTCAGAATTAGTACGTTTATACATTTATATATCTATTTTGGATAATCTCGCGATTTATTACCTTATTATTGTGCTGAATGACAACCAGGGTGGAGGCACTGATTTTTCGCGGTAGTTACGCCTCTGCGCGTGGATTATTTGTGAGGCTGCTTGCCCCGGTGAAACCAACGGCATGGCATTCGGGAACCTGTTGAAATTGGAATATTTATTGCTGATGGCAACCGAATGTGTTAAAAATTCAACAGTATTACAAAATTCTATTCAAATCGTTAGAAAATCGTATTTAATATAAGGCTTAAATATAAACTGCCGAAATAAAATTTTATTCTGCCGTCTCTAACAGCTTTCTCTAACAGCTCACCTTTCATCCAAAAATCTAGTCTGCATGTAAAAATAAGCGTAACTAGTTAACAACGTGTAATTACTTATGTATATTTACGACATTTACGTGCATTACGTATATCGTTGTCGCTTATAAACGTGTCCGAAAATAGACACGTTTAATTACGCGAGAATTAGTATTTTTACATAATAATAGCATATACTTTACACTAATCAAATGATTATGACAGGATTATGTGTGCACGTTACGTAAGCGTTGTTTACATGGTTTCATCGTGTACTTACCTTACTTTCGGTTTCTTGCAAAGTCCAGTGTCTACCATGTACGGATAAATGGTAGTGAATTTGATTAAAGATTTTCCTTTGCTGGATATCCGCAGTTCCTCGCTGATCGATTCCATAAGTCCTGCAATATTTGCGCCAGTAAGTTAAGAACGCGACGCCTCTTTGCTTGCGTGTAAAACGAAACGTTGAAATCGAGTTAAATGCGAGCTGCCTTACCTCTAACTGCGAATTTCGAAGCACAGTAGGGGACTAAATTTGGTATGCCGCCGATCCCAGCCAGTGACGACAGCGCAACTACGTGGCCATGATTTTTCTCGATCATGCTTGGTAGAAACGCTTGTAGCATCTGGAAATAGTAGAAACAATAGAACCCAAGTACAACAGACAATAGATGATGAATAATGGTTCGTAATTAAAAGACTATTATGTCCTGTTGCGTTTCGAAATAACGGTATTGCATCATTTTGGATTATTATGTTTGTTAACAATTAAGATACGGTAGAAAATTTCTTTTATTTTTACACGTATGTTCAATTAATTTACGTTGGCCCGTTAACTTACCCAGAAATGGGCCAGCACGTTAATGTCGAAAATCCGTTTAATTTCGTCAGTCGTGTGATCGAGGAACGCATGGCAAGGCATTATACCAGCATTGTTAACTAAAATAGTGACGTCGCCGACTTCCTTCTTGACTCTTTCGGCTACGCTGAGGACATTCTCTCTCTTCGACACGTCACACCTACAAAACGAGAAAATAAAAATACAATACAATAAAAATATTTCTGATGCCTTTCGAACGGTTGCTGCGCTACCGCATTCCTCTCGATTTTATTGCATTTTGTAGAGAGTAAACGTACTGATACGCATATGCTGCAGTTGCTCCAGTTTTCTTTATCTCGTTCACCGTCTCTTCGTTTGATTCCTGATTCACATCCCAGCAGACCACCGTTGCGCCCAGCGATGCGTAACGAAGGGCCAACTCTTTTCCAATACCATGACCGGTGCCCGTTATCTGTAAAGACGTTAATTATGTAAGTACAGAATTATCATGTATAGTCAACGCTTGTTATTCGCGGATTCGTTATTCGCGGATTCGCTATTCGCGATCGACTTATCTGTGTTTTTTTATTCGCGAATTTAAATCACGGAGATTATACATATAAAAATACTATTTAATTTAATTTTTCCCGGAATATATTCTATATATTACAGACATTTAACCAGGGATCGGCAAAAAATTAAGAATAAATTATTATTATTTTATTATTTAAATAATTATTTATCAGAAAAAAATTTTTTTAATTAATTGAACAATTTTTTAAGTAACAGTTTTTTAAGTAATCAAAATAAAAAATTTTTTGATTACTTGAGTACTCAATAATAAAAATGAAAATTTTTCAATTACTTTCATTAATCATTAATCAGAATTGAAAAAATTTTGATTACTTAATTAATCAATAATCAGAATAAAATAATTTTAATTACTGGATCGATCAGTAATCAGACCTACAAATTTTTCAATTACTTCATCTCACTCAGTAATCAGGATCAGATTTCTTGATTACTTAATCAATTAATAATCAGCAATTACACATAGAAAGAAAAGAATAAATTCAACGAAATATTTTTCTAATAAAATTAATTGAATTAGAACTTTTTATAGATGGAAAAAATAATTCAATTAACAAAATAATTTCTCCATTTTCAATGAACAAATATATAGACTCAGAATGAAAAAGTCTCCGTTTATTTAAAAAAATATTTCACAGGATTCAGTAATTGTTTCTCTCATTGTCAGTGCAGTATCCAAGGTAAACAATGAATGTTCTATAAAGGAATATGTTAAAATTGATAAGAATTGAAGGAATATCAAATATTTTTTATTTTTTACGTGCTCTTAAATATACCGTTCGCTTTTGAAAGTACTCTTTTTTTTCAAAGTTTTCATCAGTGAGACGATTGAATTTCGCAATGTTAAACATTGTGGCGAAACTAAACATTCTTTCGACTGGAGCTGAAGATGACAACATAGTGTTAAATTTTAAAAATGCCGATTTGATAATAGGGTAAGCGTGCAAAATCGACAAATCATTTTGCTGTTCTTGACAGAAACGTTGAAACTCGATTTTACACGTAGTATTCCATAAAGTATTTAAAATGTTCGATCCGCCTTCGTTTTTATTATCGAAATCGAATCCATCATTGCTAATGTCCATCGCTATGAGATTTTGTGATGGAAGTGACATGTCGCTATTCCATTTTTTATAGCGGCCATTCCATTATTTCAAGCCGTTTCACTTAAGCACTTCAACCATTTTATTTTGAATTTTGGATGAGTTGCCGCGGCTATAGCTGCTTGCTTTCCTTCCTCAACAACTTTGAACAAATTCGAAAATCTGCGCAATGGAAGGAAAAACTATTAAATTCTTAAAATTAGTAAAATAATTTGAAATTCTTAAAATTACTGAAATATGAAGATAATTAAATTAATTTTTTTCAAATTAATATTAAAAATTAATTTGTTCTGTTAATTAAAATAAGATGGTTAAAGTGCTTAAGTGAAACGGCTCGAGATAATGCAATGGCCGCTATAAAAAATGAAATAGCGACATGTTATCTTCCATTACAAAATCTCATAGCGATGGACATTAGCAATAATGGATTCAATTTCGATAATGAAAACGAAGGCGGATCGAACATTTTAAATACTTTAGGGAATACTACGTGTGAAATCGAGTTTCAACGTTTCTGTCAAGAACAGAAAAATGATTTGTCGATTTTGCACGCTTACCCTATTATCAAATCGGCATTTTTAAAATTTAACACTATGTTGCCATCTTCAGCTCCAGTCGAAAGAATGTTTAGTTTCGCCGCAATGTTTAACATTGCGAAATTCAATCGTCTCACTGATGAAAACTTTGAAAAAAGAATACTTTCAAAAGCGAACGGTATATTTAAGAGCACGTAAAAAATAAAAAATATTTGATATTCCTTCAACTCTTATCAATTTTAACATATTCCTTTATAGAACATTCACTGTTTACCTTGGATACTGCACTGAGAGAAACAATTACTGAATCCTGGGAAATATTTTTTTAAATAAACGGAGACTTTTTCATTCTGAGTCTATATATTTGTTCATTGAAAATGGAGAAATTATTTTGTTAATTGAATTATTTTTTTCCATGTATAAAAAGTTCTAATTCAACTAATTTTATTAGAAAAATATTTCGTTGAATTTATTCTTTTCTTTCTATGTGTAATTGCTGATTATTAATTGATTAAGTAATCAAGAAATCTGATTCTGATTACTGAGTAAGATGAAGTAATTGAAAAATTTTTAGGTCTGATTACTGATCGATCCAGTAATTAAAATTATTTTATTCTGATTATTGATTAATCAAGTAATCAAAATTTTTTCAATTCTGATTAATAATTAATAAAAGTAATTGAAAAATTTTTATTTTTATTACTTAGTACTCAAGTAATCAAAAAATTTTTGATTTCAATTACTGATTGTTCAATTAAATAAAAATTTTTCGATTTTGATTACTAATTTTCCAAATAATCATTAATTAAAGCTGAAAATATTACTGAAAATATCGATGATGTCGATCTCTACATTTAACCATTCTATATTCGTGGATTTCGTATTGGCGGATATGTAACCCCCGCGAATAAGAAGCATCGATTGTGGTTTTAGCACACATCTTTCTTTCTTACAAATTACTTCATTAAGCTCTTTTCCTCCGGATGTACAAATAATATTGAATCTAATTTATTTCAGCAATTTAATACACAAATAAGTATTAATTGCTTGCCAAATTTATAATTTTTAAAAAATTGTCTCTGCAGAGATTAAACATTATACATATACAAATTACATACAAATAAACTTTTTATAAAAAATTTATTAGCTAAATACGCGTATTATTTACAGATCGAAAATAACGTAATAATTATATTCTAATTAATTAAGTTAAATATGAAAGGACTCTCGAAATTAAAATATAGATATAACAATTAGGCAAATGAAAGTACAGCGCGCAACTTGGTGCGCTAAGAATTCAACAAAAATAGTTACATTCTTTAAATTAAAAATATATTGTTAAGTCGTACGTTTTGGCTTCATTTTGAGCCATCTTCAGCAATACAAGAATTCGGAACAACGAATCTCACGCTCACAAGTCCACAGGACAAGTCAACATTCCTCTGTTAATTCCAATCTTCCACCATGGTTGGATAGACAGGTGAAAATTAAAAGTGACTGAGGCCCAGCAAACCATGAGCGTAAGGACATTCCGAAGAAATACAACAAAAATTCGTAGTCACATCAAACATTTTACAATTAGAAAAATGAGAATAAAAGAGTTAATAAATGTCAGATTATAATAAGATGTGCAGAGTCGAACCGATGACAGGTAAATGAGAACAAAAGAGCCTCTGCACATCTTATTATAATCTGACATTTATTAACTCTTTTATTCTCATTTTTATAATTGTAAAATGTTTGATGTGACTACGAATTTTTGTTGTATTTTATCGGAATGTCCTTACGCTCATGGTTTGCTGGGCCTCAGTCACTAAATTTTAATTTTCACCTGTCTATCCAACCATGATGGAAGATTGGAATTAACAGAGGAATGTTGGCTTGTCTTGTGGACTTGTGAGCGTGAGATTCGTCGTTCCGAATTCTTGTATTGCTGAGGATGGCTCAAAATGAAGCCGAAACGTACAACTTAACAATATATTTTTAATTTAAAAAATGTAACTATTTTTGTTGAATTTTTTGGGCACCGTGTTCCGCGCTGTACTCTCATTTGCCTAATTGTTATACCTATATTCTAATTAATTATTTATATTAAGAAAAAGTTATCTTTTTTTGAAATTGTACAGATAGTCGGGAGGGAGGGTAATTTTCCAACATTCAATGATTAATGTTCAATTTAGTAATCATATAATAGAACCATTATTCATAATACGTATTAATTATAGTATCATTAATCATAATATACATAATAATTAATCATAAACCAGTAATCATAATAAAATCATAACAGAATCATTGTTCTATTGCATATCAAATAGAACCATTGTTCTATTGCATATGTAAAAACACGTATAACATCTTAATTACATTACATTGACTTGTAATTTATCCTAATTAGTTTCTGAAATGAACAAAATATTAAATAAAATCACATTGCAATTTCTGGTAAATATGAAAAATAATTGTCTAACACATCATCGTCGAGATGCGTTTCTTTTTTATTGACATAAGAACATCATTTCTAATATTAGATTTTATATTAAAAAAAAATTCTGTCGATAATGCAGAATATTACGAAAAAAAACGCG
The DNA here is from genome assembly GCA_003063815.1 of Aphaenogaster rudis. Taxonomy (NCBI): domain Eukaryota; kingdom Metazoa; phylum Arthropoda; class Insecta; order Hymenoptera; family Formicidae; genus Aphaenogaster; species Aphaenogaster rudis. Next base: position 13,474 of record NJRL01001498.1, read on the forward strand.
GTAACATTACAGCATTAATAAAATGCACATCAACATAATACAAATCAGATACATACCAAAACAATCTCACCGACCACGCTTTTTTCTTCTGATGGAACGAAAAATTTATATATGCTTTCACAAATGTAATACAGGATCTTCAAAATAAGTAGCAAAACATCCGCAAGGACCAATGCGCCGTTGTATGCTCTTACCATGGTTGCTTGATTTTCTGGCCTGCAAAATAAAAAAAAATCCTATTTGACTGCAGAAAAATAATATAAATTCATTCATTTATTTATTATCTGACGTAAACAAAAATTTTCCTATCAGAAAAAAAACATATTTTCTATTAAGAGTATGTAAATGCATCACGATGTTGTAATCAACTTAAATTCGATACTACTCTTTTATGCGTTGGTTTTCCATTTGTCGCTTGATATAACTAGACCGCAATGTAATTAATGGTCAATAATCACTGTTATTAGCTGCGAATACATGATAAGCGGATTAGCTAAAGCAAAATAGAATATGATTATTTAAGTTGTACAATTACTTCAATGCCTTTATTGTAAGGAGTTATAATAGAGATATATTGGTTAATAATTTTCCTTAAAAACTAGTAATTTAGAATAATTTAAAGAGAGAGAGAGAGAGAGAGAGAGAGAGAGAGAGAGAAAGAGAGAGAGAGAAAAGAAAGATTAATGAAAATATTAATGAAAGATTAATGAAAGATTAAAAAAAAATATTAAAAATACATTTTCCAAATCTATGTCTTTTGTTTATATAAATACACATTGAACATGAAAAATATTTTGTTTCATTTTTATTCCTGGGGAGTAATAATAATACGGTAATATAATCTTTTTCTTTCAATCTCATTCTAATATTATTAAATATTTTCTTTGTTTCCTATTAAAAAACGTAAAATTATTTCTTTAAATAATTTGTTCAATTTTCTTACATTGCGCATACATTGCGATACTTCGATTAGTAATAATCAAGTAGAACAACAATTCGTCATAATACTATACATCTATGTGTTATATAATACTTGTTGCTCTCCGCAACGAGCTATTGCATTAACTACAGTCGCATACAGTTAACGAGTCGCGCATATTGTGAGTCATTCAAGTGTGACATGACTTAGAACTTTAGCGTATAATTGTTTTGTGATGTTGCTTATTTGCACGTTACTTCCATCAAAACTATAAAATTATTTATATATCGGCCATTTCGAAAGGACGGCCGTGTGTTTTTACAGTAATTCACGCGAAACACGTAATACGACGCTGCCACTCGGTAAAAATTACATATGTAAATTTTGCGTTCATTTTTATTACCAGTTAATTTCAAAGAACACGCTACTGAATAATCTTGGTATCAAGATGATTCTTGAACATTTTTGCAAAAACGTTGTGGAGATATTAGTACTAACTTATGCTCCTCGTTATGGAGAGCCTGAGACTAGGAATAATTTCATTTTTATCAGAAGAATAATAAAGTATTTATTAGATGCAAAGAAAACAATTAATTCTTCCCTACTATATTCTTAATATTTCTTCAAATAACGCGAAAGTTAGTAATACTATGTTGTACATCCTACCCAGACCTTCTACCCAGTGTTGCAGGGAATTGGGTTACCGCAGCTACTGTGTGACAAGTAGTACTGATTACGTGACACGTTGTGCGTGATATACGAGCATGCGATATGAATGAGATCATTCTTCTTCAGTTGCATCGATAGTTGTACCAGTAAGCACAAGTTAATATTAAGATAATTAATTTTCTATGCTCGATCTTTTTTTCCTAATATTTTTATTGTTAATATATCCCACTCTCTTAATTATATGTAATATTTACAAGATATGTGAAAAAGAAACAAAAAATAGTTTATCTTTACATAATAGTATTTAGACAAATATATTAATTATATATCTTTGAAAAAGGTGTACACATTTAAATCTTTCGTTAATTCCGATAAATTTGCACAATAAAATGGATATTTGTGGTTACATAACGAAATTTTTGTAAATTATCTATACATGATCGTATTTTATACATCTTCGTTTCAAAATTTCTTTTATTGAAAATTCGCTAAACAAATAATAAAATGGAGCTTAATAGAGAAGAATTGCTTTGATGATGCTTGTTATATGATTATCATGTGTATACTTTAATCAAGGTTAAATTCCCACAATCTATCAATTCTTATCAATCGAGATCACGTTTTTTCAAGCTGAGTGCGCAAATGTCGAAAAAAGAGATTAATCGCACGATCGCGAACGTTTTAAAATGCAAAGCTATACGATGGCACGTATAGGCGTTATAAAAATGGCAATCTTTGGATCTGGCAGAAGTGTATTTAACAAACGTGTCTTTCAATCTCTTGTCGACAAAATTATCTTCTGTCTGCTAAGATTGAGTTTTGTGTGTATTCATTTTCTTGATGTCTTTTTAATTTCTATTACAAAGATTTGGGATATATATTCGTGAATGTATAAAAATACAATGGAAGTTAATATATTAAATATACCTAACAGATTTCTAATTTTTTAATTTACTTATATACATAATGTTTTAGTTTTTGCAATAAATACAAATGTTTTCCTCAGAGAAAGCTATTTATGTCGTATCTTGTTTGTCGTGCATAATGATAACCATTTATCAATAATTGCAAAGACAATTCATCACTAAGTAGCGAAGAGTGACAATGTATGTACGAGTACGCGAGTACTTACGAAATAATTTCACATTAATATATAAGCTCATTCGTTATGTTTATATTTATTGTTTCAGTTGATGTATTATGAATTTCCCCCCCCCCTCATTTGTCTCATAAATGTGTAAACCGCTTTTTCACAGTTTTATGTGTTTCGTAATATCAATTATGTGTTTAGGATACGATATATTTTGCAAAAAATTTGTTTGGGATACAATTTATATTGCAAAAAAAGTTGTTTCTCTGGTTAGTCCTCGGGATTTTCCTTCAAGAATTCTCCATATAAATAATGTTTTTCAAAATACACGACATTGTCGAATGATATATTGTACTACAAGCAAACGTTGATGATCCTAGAGCCGCATTTTTTGCATTGATATTTATTTTGGTGAGGAAACCAGTGAATGTCGAAAGCTTTCTTCCCATCATCTTAACGATTTTAGTTCGTTGATTCGCGAATATCACCAGCTGCTTGGACTATTTAAGAACGATTATTTGGGTGCAAAACACGTCTCTCTCAGTCTCTCTCTGTCTTTGCCTCCCCCCCCTCTCTCTCTCTCACTCACTCACTCACTCACTCACTCTTGTTACACATCTGCTTATCTTTAAAAAAACGGTTGGACTGTCTTTTTAACCAGATGTTTTTTTGTCTATCTACTTGGATGATTTTATAATTATAATTAAGCTTTCTAAATGTCAGAAGTAGAATTTCTGCGTATAGTCAAACATAAGAAAAAGAATTTTTTACTATTATATCATGATAAAAAAATTCGGAATATTTATAAAGTTTCATTAGTATTAAAAAGTTTAAGCTGATTCCGTAAAATGTGTGTATGACATAAGATCTTCTTTTTCTAACCGCATAATCAGATTTATATTACAATGTTAGCCGGTGTATATAATTACAATAACATTACGTTTCTAGTGTAAAATACATAGAAGAATTATTGAAATATATGTATAAGCTGTTTTGTAAGATTTACAATTCTTTAAACGTAATCTTTTTGAAAAATATAAAGCTGTTTTGTGACAGTTGCGAAAATTTTATTCTATTCTATCTTTCAGTGTTATTATAAACTGAAGCTATTCAACACATTGAGATTTGAAGAACTTTTATTGATCAAGGACTTCTTAGGGCTGATTTAATCATCTCCAGATAACTTAACCGGCCGGTTAAGTTAACTGGAGATGGTAAAATCGGCCCTTAAAGGACAGCGTACTGCTCTTTCTGTTCTAAATAATATTTGCCTTAATAAAATTCAATATGTATATATGGTATATGTTATGCTTGGTTTTTGAAAGAAATGTTAAGAGATGAAAAAATGTTTATCATTTTCCAGCACTTTAGATCAGTACTTTTTACCTCTTTAACATCAGGATATTTAATATTGAAAGCAACAAGATGAGATGAACTTTCAGTTATAAAAAAGGAGTTGCGGTGTTTGTGATTTACATGTAATTTTTGTAATCTGTCTACATTTCCAGATTTATTAAAGATAGATGACTGGCTATTATTAAAACAAAAATAATATGATAAGACTGCTAAAATACCAAGCGTCAAATTCCAGAAACGTTAAAATCAATCGGAAAATATAAAATTAATTCTTTATCTGATATAATTTTACATAATTTTACATTTATAGCAATTGAGAAAGGTTTTGTAAACGGATAGGTTTCGAAATTCGAAAATCTGTATATTCAAACAAATTATCATTGGTCGTCGTAAAGGAGAAAATTTAAATCATGCACGATGCCATTTAATTACTCACCCTTGTCAGCGAAAATCTCTTTTAAATCCGCCGTAATTCACCGACGCGAATAAATTTCGATGTTCGAGTTACGAACCGTCGCCGTTCGCGTACGGACCGCGACTAAACCACGTCCGGCTATAGAACTTCTCTGACCGCTACCGTCGCGAATTTTCCGTTACTACCACGGTTACAATAGCTGGGCCAGCGCGAGCGCGTGTATCAGACGCTACCAGCGTTTGACTATAAGACAACCATTATCAGTGTGCAGTAGAAACGGCTATTAAAGCAAGCCGTCCCTGGGTGGCCGTTCGGCTTGCGTTCGTACTTCCGCTAGTGCATCGCCGCAGAGCTAGAGCAGTCTAGAGTCCAAGGAGAATTATTATAGCCGGTAGCACGCGCAAGAGTAGAGAGAAACCGAAGTCGTGACAGTATTTCAGAGTATCCTTTCGTGTCTCGAATGTTACCTGAACGCGCCGAGACCGTCGAGATAGTCACGCGCGATTTCCCCGTAAATTCACGAACAATGTAATCCGTCTTGCTCTTTAGGATTGAGTAAGAAGATAGGAACATTCTCTCTATCTCTCTCTCTCCCTCTCTTTCGCTTTCTCTCTTTTTCAGTTGGTAATTAAATCATTCGACCTTCTACGACGACAGATACAAATTCATCTTTAGCCTACTTTACACAATCTATAACTTGCGACAGAATTAGAGACAGAATTCTATTTATAAGTTTATGTATCAAAAATATAAATATAATTATAGATGAGAAAAAATTCTTGTATTACATGAACTGTAATTTGCTTTATAATTATGTATAGAATATTCAACAGTTTCTTTCATTGACATGGTTAGGTTATTAAGAAATACATAAATAAATATAATAAAAGTATATTTTTTATGGAGAATTCTCTAATCATAGCAGCATCAGTTTCAATAATATCCACAAAATATCCGCTCGTAGAAATAATAAACTTCGTAGACGTAAAAAAAATATTTAGTGTAAGTTGTGGCATATATGCACATGTCATTTATATATATAAAATTCGTTATCCGATTAGACACGGTTATTTACAACGCTTAGAGATCTTTATTACACTAGATACAATTGACCAATCACGTATTTATGTACTGCGCATATTTGATGCGTCTTTTCTATTTAAAATAGAGCATTATAGTTATAATTCTGATTGTGCACATGTTTTCTGTATTATACGATGCATAAAATTATAAATAGAATACTGTCTCAAATTCTATCGCAAATTATAGATCGTGTAAAGTAGGCTTAATTAAAAGACAATCTCGTCTGTCGACAGTATCGTAGGACACGAATAAGTGGCGAACTCTTCTCACCTCAATTTATCTAGCAAATAAAGCCTAGTAAATTTTTTGGTATTAAGTCATGATTACATTTGTGCATCCGGAGAGATTTTCGTGACGG
>NJRL01001507.1:0-11640 GCA_003063815.1 Aphaenogaster rudis
GTAAATGTCGTTCTCCAAAAATTGAAAAATTGCATAAACTTCTCATTTATTTGTATCGTTTTGAGTATTGATGATTATATCAGAACTTTTAAGAAACTATCTTTAACTCTCAAGAAAATACCAGATTTCATAAAATTGTAACTCATGGAAGCTTATAAAATATTTTTCAAGAATTGAAAAATTGCCAGAATTTTTCACGTTCGAAAACATTTTATCTATCTTTCTTTACGAAAAAAATTGAATTTTTATTGCACAAGTTCTCGATAATTTCCCTCTATCTTTATATCCAGATTGAAATAAAAAAGTTAAAACATGAACTGTGCGCGCGTGTGTGTATGTTACATAACAAAAACATTTAGCATTCCATATTTCTGTTTATATTTAATTGCCAGAGCTTTTTCTAGGAATATATTTTTAAGCAGAAGTTTTTTTGGAAATTTTGGAATTTTTTAGGAGAAAGTCAGAGTCTCTCTATCGAAATTCTGAAAATAAAATACTGACTTCATAAAAATTCTCATACATTGGAACGCATTAAGATATTATCGAATCGATATTCTTAAAAATAAAGATTGATTGATTAAGTATAACTAAATTAAGTATAAATAAATAGCACAATTGTATTATAATTTTATTTATTTTTCTAAATCAGTTATACATTTTACATACATAAACATTGTACCGCAGTAAATTTTTATACGACAGTATGAAAATGTTAAACGCGGCGAAATGTCTGATTAGAAAGTCAGGCGTGATAGAAGATTCATAGCGATGTTTAATATACCGGTTGTGATGCAGCGCTAATGTTACGAATAGTAACCTTTAAATCGAATTACGGGAATCAGTGATTACGGTTACGGCGGTGATTTGTAAGGTCACGACGTGACCATCAACATCACAGTACATCTCCGATCCACTCGGCTTGCCATCGAGGCATCGATGCACGATCACACGGTTGATCGTGACCGCGACACGATCGTAACTCCCATTATTATCATAGGCAACCTACAAAACTAAGCATCCGTGGTCCCTGTCCTCGTAATATACGTAGTGGAATCATTGCACTACGCGTCATCGGACCATGAAATGCCAGAGTGCTCGCGAGAAGAGTTTCGCCTTTATCTCGATGGATAAGATTATATCTGCATACCGGACAGGTGTGCAGGTGTGAAACGCAATTACTGGCGCGATAACCAGAATCTTTCGCGCTAATACAATTGCGATTATTACCGCGAGTACTCCGTTTGTGCGAAATCATCGTGACGTTGCGATATAAATTGTACATTCGAACGAAGCGTCAAAAGTTAGTGATGGAAGACCCCCTTATTAGAGTCCTTCTTATTCAATTAATTCCTGATAGCAAGTTTTCTGCAGTTCGATAAAATATACACTCGTGTTTAATTTTAAAAAAATATAACCCAAGTGATACGTATCTTTCTATTCCTATTCAAAGGTTTTTTTATTCCAACCTAAGTGGTAGTAGCTTTAATTCTCCTTTTACAAAAATTATAATATAATTAAAAATTGCGTAGCCAATCCAAGTGATATGTATTTTTCAAAAAATATGAAATCTGTAAATTGCGCCAATCCGAAAGAGAATATACAGGGAGGTCTGTAATTTGTGATACAACCGGCAAGAGACTGATTCTCCATGAAAAAATAAATCGAAAATGTAGAATAACATTTTTTATACGAGGCTTTGTTTCCGAGATAATCGAATTTGAAAATTGACGTATTTTGACAATAAAATATAAAATATCTTGTAAACTATTCATTTTTTGATAACCGTACCTTAATGCTTTTATGTACAAAATAACAAAATAAATCAATTGATGTAAAGAAAACACTTAGTTGCCTTTTAAAAAAAGTATGTAATTGCATATTGCAAATTATATAATTTTTTTTTAAAGCAACTATGTGTTGTTGTTACACCAATTGATTCATCTCGTTATTTTATGCATAAAAGTATATTAAGGTACGGTTATCAAAAAGTGAATAGTTTGCAAGATATTTTATATTTTATGTCAAAATATGTCAGTTTTCAAATTCGATTTCATCAAAAACGAAACCTTATGTGAAAAAATTTCATTCTGCAATTTCGACTTATTTTTTCATGAAGAATCAGCCTCTTGCCGGTTGTACCACGAATTACGGACCACCCTGTATATATTACCTCGAAAAATAACTGTTGTACTATTTTAAAAAAATAAAACCCAAGTGGTAGTGTAGTATCTTTAATTTTTTAAAAATATATTCACAAAGCTTGGAAGCTTCATCGCGAAATTCATCAATCAGAATATTTTACGCATTATGCGATTGGATGTCAATTATGCGTGCGTTTCTCCAGAGAGAGGTTAAGTGAAATTTCTAACAATCGTGCGCGTATAACGAGCGGACAGCGATCGACGAAATTAAAATTTCCATTTTTGTTACGATAACGCATGCGTAGCTGGTACGCGCCATCGCCTCCGTTCTGGCGGAACGCACCGCGTGAGTGAGGTACCGTTTGAAAATACCACGAAGCAAATTCCGCGGAGCCGTTCTACAGCACGGACGATCGACAGCACACGCGCGCCCGCGCGCGCACGATGTGCATGATTCTCTAATTAAACACAACATTCTGCATCGATTATACGAAAGTGACGAAAAAAGCGACAGTAATACTTTTCAAGGAGAACAATGCACCTGTCTTGAGATTTTCTACCTCGCGCTTTATCGAATCGGATGCGCTAAGAATGTCGTTCGATGTCGCTTCCGTTTCTTCATTGCAGCCATATTGAATTGCGGCGTCAAAAACAATATATTATAAAAATTCTTTCCTAGAACTATACTTCGGAATAAATTAATTCTTTTTGCATATCATCACGAAAATAGATTAAGAATAAAATAAAACGTACTAAAGATTTCTTTTAGGTGGTTTATGGGTTGATATAAATATAGCTATGTATTTTTACCAATTGTCATAAAATTTTCATAAAAATTGTAAAGATTTTCATTAAAAAAGATAGAATACATGCAAATTGAATTATATACATCTAGTATAAAATAGTGTAAAATAAAAAGAAAAATAGTTTTCCATAAAAATTTACTAAACTATACTATCAAACATAGAATAGTGGCATACTAAAAGAAGTGCTACTAACGTTTAAAAAAATTCTACTAATGATTCAAATATAAACGAGATTTAATGTTACTAAACTATTTAATGTCACTATTCATTCTAAAACTACTAATTTTGGCGTATAATAAAAGAAAAAATCGCATTTATTTCCTTTTTTTGGCATTTCTTTCATAATCCAATATGACGAAAAAATAAGTCAAACTTTGCCTCATTAATAATGCGCACATAATGTTTCGATTTTATTGCTTTTGATGGATTTTTAGTTTTAAATACACGCGTTTTGTTAATAAACAATAATGTATATACATAATTACGTTAATATGTCTTTCCCTGTTTATTTTCTGTAATAATGTGACAACTACTTGTCTTTTGATTTCAGCGAGTCGGACATGGCGCCCAATGCGGAGGAGGAACTGCTGGTTGTGAAACCATGGGGACCGCAACCGGAAAAGGTAACGTAGAGACGAAGTTAAGTAAATTACGATGTAACGAACAACGCTGAAACGATTGTGTCGCGTGTTGGTTGTGTGCCGGCGTGTAAACGGCGCGGAAGCTTTATGATGTAACTTGAGTCGCGTTAAACGGCCATTCCACGCACGCGGCGACCGACAGGATGTTTCCGATTAGCATATCTTTCAACTTTGAGTAAATATACACAGAAGAGACAGGCTGGACCGGCAAGACGACCGATCTTCATTTTGCGCTACACCGTGAGAACTCCATCACCCCGACTCCGTTCGCGCATGCGACACAAGAAAGAGAATATTAATATACTAAGAGAATAGAGCCTGGCCTTTCAAGCTAAAGTAGCAAGTCACTTCCCGCCTTGACCTTGTCGCTAACGGCATACGCGCGCATATACAGCTTAATTATATATTGCATATGGTATCTCATAAATATTCTCGCGTGTCTTTCCCACTGCTTATAGTATTTTACTATTTGTATTATGAGATAATATATATCTCACACTGTCATACGCGATTAATGAACATTTCCGCGATATACAACTTCTTTCCCAATTAACCAATGTACATGTCTTAATATCGCGATCGCGATCGTAAGCGAATCTTGAGCATGTGCATTGAAATTTATAGTTTATAACAGTTCATATTACAGTATGTAACAGTCCAGTGGCGTAGTCGGGGGGGATTAAGGGGATAAATCCCCCCCCCCCCCGAAATTTTGGAACCAAATATGAAAATATGAAAATGAAAGATTGAAAGCCGAGAGAGAAATAAAATGGTAAATGCTTTAAGGTCTAAAGAAAATGTCCTGAACGAATATTGTTATCTCATTTAATTTAAAAAGTTATGAGTTGTGCTGTGTTTTTAATTTTTTAAAAATCCTCCCTTCCCCCGAAATAAAATCCTGGCTACGCCCCTGTAACAGTCGATATTAATACATGCCGTGATAACGATAATTATTCACAAACAGTTTCATTAATCGCGGATAAACATATCTGTATCGTTTTATCGTTTTATTATTCTCGAACAATTTCATTAATCGCGGATAAACGTATATGTTATCGTTTTATCGTTTTATCGTATGCGTTAATCTCCAACCAAAAGGTATCGCCGCCCCATGTCGCTGTAGTTTCACTTTAACGCGCGTGAAAGTCGCGGATTTTACGAGTGTTAAGATCGAAATTGCTCAATTCATTGGATGAAAATGGAAATCGCGGACGAACTCGAAATTAGATCGACTGTGACGAGATATCGTGTGCGCAGCCATAAGCGATGTTCCATCGTTGCGCGAAAGTCCCTCGACGGCGATTTCACTTAAATTGCGGAAGAGGGATGCGTAAAAAGAATATAAAGCTGATGGCATATCGAAAGTGTTGTTATTAACACTTTCGATAAATCATCAATTATAATAGGTGGCATGCAGCAACCTGGCATTTTCTTTCACTCTAAATTAAAAATTTAAAAGACGCGGAAAAAAATGTTTTATCTTCTTCCCGATATAAAACGCGAATGCATCTGGTTAATTAATAAGCAAGTTATACTTATGATCGTAATTGCTACAGAACCTTATCTTTCATCGTCACGATGTCACGTAAAGACAAGCCAAAACGAAGGCAACATCGGCACGCGTCGTACCTATCTTGCTGTAACAAGATCCAATCATGAACGTTCCTCATGGATAATAGCAATAAGTACTGAGCGTGATTAATCGCGATTGCTAATGATCTTCGTGCCGTAATCAATTTAAATTCGTATTTTCTAAAAGTTTTCTAAAAAATTTCTATTCGTATTTTCCATCCAATTTTTTCTCTGAAAAATATTTCTCGTTTTTTTTAAATCTTATAATCGCGCACGTAGCCGCTGTTTCACGAAATGCTGGATGGCGGTGTCGTGGGTATGATTGCTGCAATTTTGTCGATAATACCGTTGCATCCGCGCCGATCTTAAATTCCTGACATATAATCTTACAAGTCCGCTGTAAAAAATCAATACTGGAAAATTCAATGCAAAGGATAACAGAGAATGCTTATTTCCGAAGCGATGTATATAGGAGGAAACAAGCGGTTGATCAAGTAGACGTGGTGCACATAAACAGCGTTGAGAAATTATATCGAGCTATTCTCATTGTCACATTGTGTTCTCCGTTCTCATTTGTAAATAGTATTTATTTACTCGCGTACCACGAACGCGAGTGAGAGCTGTAACAATATGATATCTACAAACGAGATGTATGACCGCAAACCAGAGACGCAAGAATATATCACTGCTTTTCTCTGATTTCCTTTTAGTCCAGTAAAATTGTCATTTTGCCTTACAAAAAATCCTACATCCAAAATTCCTTTTGAGGGGTGTAGGGGGGATGTTGAAAAGCTTAACTCCAAGTTTTCGGGACAAAATATGTGGCTTTTTCGCCATTTTGAAAAAACTGAAAAAATCCGTTTTTTTGCAATAACTCGGCTTCCTGTAAGGCTACAGCGAAAATCCGGGTACCAATTTGTAGGTTTTTTTGCGGTCTACAATTTATGTTTTATAACTGTTTTGCCTACGATGGATATTTCTCGAGATATTGGTCGAAAACGACGAAACTTGAGGGAAAAAAATGGGTAATCTATCTTAGATCGTCTCTATCTCGTTTCCTTTTCGACCAATATCTCGAGAAATATCCATCGTAGGCAAAACAGTTATAAAACATAAATTGTAGACCGCAAAAAAACCTACAAATTGGTACCCGGATTTTCGCTGTAGCCTTACAGGAAGCCGAGTTATTGCAAAAAAACGGATTTTTTCAGTTTTTTCAAAATGGCGAAAAAGCCACATATTTTGTCCCGAAAACTTGGAGTTAAGCTTTTCAACATCCCCCCTACACCCCTCAAAAGGAATTTTGGATGTAGGATTTTTTGTAAGGCAAAGCATTGTTCTGCCGACAATTTTACTGGACTATTTCTATTTCGCTCCTCCTTTTATTTTCCTTTCAAACCACCTAGAATAAAACATTTGCATTTTTTACTCATACTGTTTCTGATGTACCAACTGCTTCATTGCGCAAATAAAAATGGAATAATTTGAAGGAATTCCCGTATATACAAGGTATTTCCTAAATAAGTATTTTTAGATCCACCAGGAGCGTGCGTATGGGTAATCATATTAAGTTTTTTAATTAAAAAATCGTACGCCACTGTTTTTTCCAAATTAAACAATTTTTTTTAATTCCGAACTAAAACTCTACGAAAACTGCCTCTTGTGTTTTTTTGAAACAATGAACCGCTTTTGAGTTAAAGTAAAAAATTGAAATTAAAAACTGTAAATAGCCTCACTTTTGGATCTAAAAATGTTTTATCGGTACTGGAAAATAGTTCTTAATACCACATATACGCATACCAAATTTGAATAAAATATCTTGAAACGTTTTCCAGATTTTTGAAATTTTCATTTTTTGCATAACTTTGACACCCTATATTTAGAAAACGAAGCAGTTTAGGACACATGTTTATAGGACCTTTTCTTCTTAAAATAAGCCAAGGAATATCCCCTTCAAGTTTGTGTACTTACTTAGGAAACACCCTGTATAGTTTATTGAGGATTTCTGAATTTTCGATATTCTTCAACGATTGCTTGATGTTGCGATTTCTCAAGACGCTCGTTCGATTAACCTGCCGTTTGATAAGCGTACGTTATATTGAAATAGAAGAACCGTACGTGTGTGCTTACGGGAACGATTCTGAATGTAATTGACTTATTTGAATAATTTATACTGCTTCCGCGTGCGTCAATAGCGGATTGCTTCATAATTTATACATTCTGCATTAACCGTAAGCATGAAAGTAAATCAATTTTACGTAATTTGTTCGCGTGGAGTACAACAACGTGTATTAGCGAGGAAGCATCACAGATTAGAATCGCTTCTCTCCTGAAATACTTAAAAGTGAGAAAGGATTATACATATTTTATTGTCGTGACTAAAGCCGCAAAATAAGTTTGCATAAATTCATGCGATTATAACTGGCACATCATTTGAATTTTATGATATTAATGTGAAATTAACATACAGTATTGTTGCATAATAAATAGATTTATTTGTCATATATAGAGAAATTTTAGATTAACGACGCATTTTCTTTTAATTATAAATTTCTTAAATTTGTTTAGAATTTCTTTTATCTAAAATACAAATTTGTCTAAAGATATTTTAATCTATATATTTGTAATTAATAGAAATCAAACCCACGTATGTGAATGATTGGTTTTGATCATCGATTCTAGTTTCATCACCATAGCCATCCTCGAGCAGCATCGAGCTACTGCCGCAACTTATGACAGCGAGAAAAGACGATAATCACTATGATTCTATCAATTTATGATCGGAAGCGCCGTGAAATTAACCGTAGATATCTTCCTACCCTTCGACATAAATATTTCATATTTGTAAGCGGCAATAATTCGTGCGCTCTTTGAGATTCACTCGATGTGCGAGGGTATACAACACTGTTATATTAATTCTGCATAAATTAATAAATTAGCTCTTTAAATTAAGATGACGTTTCATCAGACGACGATCATTTCTCATTTTGTCATTATTCTAATGGTTTTAGAAGTCAATTCGCTTCATTTCGTAGATATTCATCAAATCGTATAATTATTTTTTATCATATTGTTTTCAATATGATAGAAAATGCCATTAGTTACATAAACTGATATTCCATAGAACAAAATAATGTAATTTAAAGAACCTTTCTAATCAGATAATCAAACTGTTCGTACAGGAACGCTTAAGACCACCCACATACAACGCCGAAGATTACGCAATCGCGCTGAGACGATGGGGAAGACGCCCATTAGGAACCGTTCAAGACTCTCAAGGTACTTTGCCGTCGACAACCAGTTCGAGTTCCGGTTACGCATCCGGAAGTGGCGAGATGACCTTGAGACAGTTCACGTCGGTCAGCGAGTTATTAAATAAGCTCAGAGCCGATCTCAGACTTGCTTTTCCCAGGTTAGTTGCTCATAAAACCAATCACTAACAAATAATTAGATATTGGTTTTCACCATTTCCTAATATAATTACTTATTTATTGGATATTTAATTTTGATATAAGTTATACGTACGATTAAAATAATTAAAAAGCAGTAGTTTCGAGAAACGACATTTGCGTGTGTGTAATATTTTATCGTTTAGTTGGATTGGTCAAGTGAATAAAAGTCTCGTAGTCAGTAAAAATAAAAGATAATAATTTATTCGAATCCGAAATACAAACGTCCAACTCTTAACGTGTCCAACTCTTAGGCCCGGTTTTTTATTTTCTGGTTAACTTGTGGTTTTTAGGCTTAACCTGATGATAATGTAAAAATTGTGTTTTTCTATCTATGGTTAATCACTAAACTGATATTTTTATAGTGATAACTTTAAAAGTTATCACTATAAAAACTTTAAAAGTTATTACTATAAAATCTTTAAAAGTTATCACTATAATAACTTTAAAAGTTATCACTATAATAACTTTAAAAGTTATCATTATAAAACCATCAGTTTAGTGATTAACCATAGATAGAAAAACATAATTTTTACATTATCATCATTAAGCCTAAACCACAAGTTAATTAGAAAATGAAAAACCGGGCCTTAACGGTCAACTTCCCGACTTTTTGTTACCGAGATCGGTTGTCTCTATTTCCCTCTCTATTCGAGATTATTCTTATAAACTCAAAATATTTTCTAAGAGTAACGAGGGTTATTATTCGGTTATCTGTTTAAATGTAGTCGTTGGAAATAAAAGAGAAAAATAAATTAGAAAGTAAAAGTAACAAGAAACTGATAAAAAAATGTAAAAACATAAAAGAATATAAAAAATTGTAAAAATTGCGAAAGAAAGTCTGGAGAGCTGAAACTAAAGGAGAGTAGTCAAGATTTAGAGAACTATTCGCCTAACCGATTCGGGTATATACATGTAACGCTTGTGCGTGTGCGATATATGTAAGTGTGCGTGTATGTATTCCAAATATAGAAAACATCGCACGTTCGGCTTTAAGAGTCGCGACGATATAATCGCCATAATCGTCATGTATACCTCTGTATGTAGGCTACACACGCACCGCACAATATGCGTGTATATATATATATATATATATATATATATATATATATACCTGTATATAGGATCCAACAAAAATTAAACTTGACAAAGATAAAAACGATTTTCTGTTATGATAATACAAGTGATTTGTTAGCGTTTTTGCAAGGATTCATATATTTTTTTCTTTTACATAAATAAATTCTTTTCTAATCATTTTGCCTATTAGACATTTTTTATTTAGCATAGTAAATACTATTTATTCTCTCTCCTTGAGTCCTTTTTTAAATATCTTACACAGTTGCAAAATTTGTGTTAAATTTAACACATTTCGCGTCTCCCAAACGGTCCACCCAATTTTTGGGTTAATTTAACATAAGATGAATATGTTGGAAAGTAACACAAATATTATGCAAAAATTAACACAAAAAATGTGACACTGTGACACAATTTGGAAACAAATTGTGAAAGGATATTTCTTCAGTAAAATTAACATTTATAATATGTTAACACGTGTATTTTATTCATTTATCTTAGAATTTACGTTTTAAAACTACACTATTTTTATGTTATTTGTTTACTTACTCATAAATTGTGTTATTTTAGTACTAAGAAATGTTGAATATCAATTTAACACTAAGTATTCAAATAACATAATCACATTATGTTAAATTAATACTCGAGTATGTTGAAAATTTAACACAAAAATCTTAACAAAGACCGATTTTAACACAAATACAAAACGTTTTTTACTGTGTACATACGTCGCATTTTTTGGCTATTTCACGATTACAAGGAACAATTCAAGGATTCAGGAAGCGATTACCGCTCATTTTGTAACGCGGATTGTTTCACTCTCATATTCTCGGAATAGCGAATTTCTGAGGATACACGCGAGAAACGCACGCGGAAGTATGAAGTATGAATTATTTGCGAACGATTAAAATAACACTCACTGTTCGTGCTCTCTGGGTGGAACTAATGACGAGAGAGATGTAAGATATTAATCTCGCGAGAGGTATAAATCGAAATGAAACAAGTATTTAAAGACACTCAGACTGTGCAGAAGTCCAAATTCCCACGTTTAGACTTCCATATGAAGATTTCGAGTTGTATCTTAAGGATAATATACGACGCGCAAGAGAGATCGTCCATCGAATATTCATCGGATGATAAAAAAACATACGCAGAGTCAATTTACAGTTACCTTTTATGCCTTTTCACGGATGGAAAGGTGGGCCAATGCGCGAAACGTTTTAGCTCATCAAAATTCTTTCCTCTTGATCGCGACACTAATCGCGACACTTAATCCGCAGCTCGAGAATTCTTGTACTTTCGAAAAGATCAACGCTCGAGGGAAAATGAATATCTACTTAACAGGGAACAAATTAATTAAACAAATAAAAGTATCTCTCTCATGTTGACGTGACAAACGAAATATCTCGAGAAATTAATCACAATTCTAAACAGGTATATCACATAAAAATTATTTACACGATTACAAAGCTAGCGCCGAAGGCATAATGCGCAACCGTGTGCAACATTCACGTCTGTAGGTCCGAAGATGATTAAGAATCGCGCGTTATCGTTAGAATTTTTCCTCCTGCCTGTCAATGCCTCACACCGCTAGTCGGAAGATCGATGATGTTTGTCTCGCGCTAAGACGCTCGAGGCAAGTTTATTCATATTGATTCGTAGTGCCTATAATTGCAGCAACAAGATGGCTAGCTAATTGGTTGTAATAATTAAGTCGCCATAGCAATCTTGTTTCTTATAATAATTTTAACGGGCAAGTGCCTAAACCGCTAAAATCTATCTTTCTTTTCTCTTGGCTTCGTTACGCAGTTCTGATTCACATCTGTAACGCGCGTTGATCCAAGACGGTTCCTTGGATTCAATGTAATATCGCAATCGGAAAACAAGCAAGAGAAGAGAGAGAAAGAGAGAGAGAGAGAGAGAGAGAGAGAGAGAGAGAGAGAGAGAGAGAGAGAGA
>NJRL01001513.1:26639-44166 GCA_003063815.1 Aphaenogaster rudis
CACGACACTTTTTCTGCGAGTATCGTGCTGGCTTCGAAGATTAAAAAATTATTTTAAAATTATTAAAAAATATGTAAACGCCGGAACTCTTCTTAAAAATGATTGTAGAGCATAGAACTCTGCTAGAACTAACGAGAACTGTCGCTAGAACCGCGGAAAATCACCAGCACGACACATTTTCACTAATTGTAAGTGTCGTCTGGACGTAACTGTTAAAAATTATTTTAAAAATAGTTAATTACCGGAACTCTTTTTAAAACAAATTCTAAAGCATAGAACTCTTATAAAACTGTCGAAAATAACCAATGGAACTGCTGAAAATCACCAGCACGACACATTTTCACTAAGTGTCGTGCTGGGCGCGAATATCAAAATTGTTAAAAAATTGTTAATTGGTGGAATATTGATCTGAAATTGTATATATGTGTGGGGGGACTTGAATAGAACTTTCGGGAACTCTAAAAAAATAATAATATATTTAACGCGTTTTGGTACTTTAGAGGAGAGGATGTCGTGCTAGATTCGCGAAATTAGCACATTTTTTCAATTTCGATTTTTTTATATAAGGAATGCGGAACTCTTTTTAATATTTATCAGGAACTGTAGAACTATGAAAAGTGCTATTAGAACTCTTAGTATTTTTTTGAAATTCGTAGAATGTCGTGCTAACTTTACAGACGTCCAAGAGACAGGCGAGCTTCGGTCGAAGATCATCCTCGATCGTGAGATCAACAGTAAATTTGAAGTAAGTAATATATGTACTAAACCATTTTCTAATGAAACGATTGGAATTCTATATACGTTCTCTTTCAGCTTGTTCTTGTGGCTGCCGATCATAGAAGTCCTACAGCGTATGAGACACTGCGTCTATTAACAGTTCAGTTAATCGATACAAACGGTAATGTACCACAATTCTACGAGGAGTATAATTTTCATGTGTCCGAGAATCGACCGAAGGATTACTTCAGTAAAGTTACAGCGGAGGATAAAGACGAAGGCAGACACGCTAAGGTTTACTATTACATAGAAGCAGGTAAATGTATAAATAATTTTTTTTGTCTTCAAGAGTCAGCTACAATCTGTCTCAATGAGGACATTCAGTAACTGTTTTATAAGCGCGTTAACTTGTAGTGTTATATGTCCAGTGACATATCCATTTATTATCTTCTAGTTTGGAATGGATTTGCCAGGTTATCCTGAGGTATCTTCCTCTTGAGTCTGCGGATTTTAGTTTCTTTATTTATAAGATTATTCGCCAAAGCATTTGGGTGATCCGTTATTCTAAGCTTATATGCTTTCGTATAGTTTACAATTTTATCACTAACAGTAGAGATATTTAAGTCACGATGTAGTGATTCGTTCGTTACAAACCAGGGAGCGTTTGTGATTATCCTTAGCGTTTTAGCTTGGAATCTTTGTATTATTTCAATATTGGAATGGAATGCAACGCCCCAGAGTTGAATCCCATAAGTCCAAATTAGTTTAATTACAACCTTGTACAGGAGTAATTTACTTCCCAGGTTTAATTGAGATTTTCGTCCTATTAGCCAATACATTTTACGCAGTTGGAGCCCAAACTGTTTTCTTTTGGTGAAGATATGTTTTTTCCACGTTAGACGCCTGTCCAAATGCAAACCCAGGTACTTTACGTCATCTGCCTGAGGAATTATGGCATTGTTTAAAGAGATAGGAGGGCACATTCCCTGCCTCATTGAAAAGGTGACATGAACCGATTTACACTCGTTTGCCTTAATTCTCCATTTTTTGAGCCACGAAGATATTTCGTCAATGCTAGACTGCAGGATACTGGAAGCTGTATCTGGGTTTTTATGTGAAATCGAGATCGCCGTATCATCAGCGAACGTATCGGTCAGAGCAGCTTTGTTGGTGGGCAGATCGGCTGTAAAAAGTAGATACAATACAGGGCCCAGGACACTACCCTGCGGAACGCCCTCTCGGATTTGATGGAGATTTCTTTGTTCTTTATTAACCTTCACGAAGGCTGCGTTCAGATTCCCCACCCGGGTGTCCCCAGGTATCATTTTATCTTTGTTGTTTACTGAATGTTAAACAAGGATAAAACGATACCTGAGGGCACTCGGGTGAGGAATCTGAACGCAACCTAGGAAGTGACGATCATTTAGGTAGGATTTAATGATTTGGTAGAAAGCTTCGGTGAGATTTATCTTAATCTTGAATAGCAGTCCTTCATGCCATGCACGGTCGAAGGTCTGGGATATATCGAGGAAGACAGCTGAGCAGTATTCCTTCCTTTCAAAAGTCATATGTATTTTGTCTGTTGGTCTGTGCACTTGATCGATCGTCCCATGTTTCGTTTGGAATCCAAACTGGTGGTCAGGGATGAGGTTTCTTTCGCTAATCAGAAGCATGAATCTGGATAAGAGTAGAGACTCAAGCACTTTAGATGTGATTGGCAATAGACTAATAGATCTATGACTTATTGGGATCCTCGGGGGCTTTCCCAGGTTTGAGAATCATTCTCATCGAGGCAACTTTCCATTGAGGTGGAACAAATCTTACTCTCAAAACTGCATTGAATAGTTGGGTAAGGTAAGTGAATCCTATCTCAGGTAATTCATTTAGTAAACGGCCCGTGACAAGGTCATACCCTGGAGCCTTTTTACAATTTAATCTTTTAATGTTAGCTTTCACTTTCGTCTTGGAAAATTTTTCAATTTCATGTTCAATTTGAGGAGAGGGAGGAGCGTCAAGTAAGTCAATGATGCCCTTTTCATGTTCAATTGTTCCTTCGTAAGGATGCGGCGAAAAGACCTTTGTTAAGTGATCGGCAAAGATATTGGCTTTCTCACTCACTTCGTGCCCAGCTTCCGTTAGGACTACATAATGGCGGAGACGTGAGGTTAGGCTGTTTTAATTTTCTCGTGGCCTTCCACAGGGAATAATCTGTAGATGCAGTAGCGTCAATTTTCTGTAGATACGCCTGAACACTGCTGTTTCTCTCAGTCTCGAGGAGTTTTTTCAATTCTTTGATAGCGTGGTTTAACCGAGTTTTTATGCGAGGGCATCTAGTTACCTGCCATAGTTTCCGTAGTTTCCTTTTCTCGGAAACCATATCCGAAACTTTTCTAGAGAAGGTGATAGTGGAGCCTCTTGATATGCTAGGAGGCGTAGAATCCCAAGCCGCTCTTTGGACAGATGAATTAAAATATTCCACGGCGTTTATAATATCATTCTCCGTCTTCAGTTTGATATTAGTGTTTAAGATGTCACTAAGGAGTTTTCGGAAGAAAGTCCAGTCGGTTTTATTATTACGAAGAGTACAGTTTTTTTGGCTTCGATATTATTTCACTGGTCAAGGTTACAAGAACAGATGTATGATCTGAAGATAGGTCCAAGCATGTTTCACTTTTGAAATAGTTTTTGCTTATGCCTTTAGTTACGCAAAAATCAATGAGATCAGGAATTTTACCTTGATCTGAAGGCCAGTAAGTTGGGTAATTTGGAGAAATGACATAAAGTCCCAGAGTTTCAATACATATGTAAAGCTCACGACCCTTTGTTGTAGTGAGCCTAGAACCCCAGTGCGTATTTTTAGCGTCGTAATCGCCTCCAGCGATAAAGCGACCTTCCCAGGGTCTTAAAAAAGCCTGAAAAATATTCCTTTTTGATGTTATATTTAGGGGGACAGTAGATCGCCGCTATGGTTATAGGACCAAACCAGTCCTCCACGATGACGGAAGTAGCTTGGATTTGTTCGTCGCAAAAAGGATTTGTTTGATAATGCTTGATTTTGTTTTTGATAAGGATGGCAGTGCCACCATGTGCAGTGCCGTCGGGGTGCATGGTATGGTAGACATTATAGTTTGGGAATTTGATATGACTTTTCTGTGTGAAATGTGTTTCCGAGATGAGCATAATATCGATATCGTTTGTGTTTAAAAACACGATGAGCTCATCTTTATGGTGTGAGAGCCCGTTGGCATTCCACAGAGCTATTTTTAGGGCTTTGAATTTTGAGTTAATTTGGGCATAATATCAGCTATCATCTTAGTAATAGCAACTAATTGGTTCATCACAGTTTGAATCATTTCTTTAAAATTATGTAGGATGTTTGTGAGTATATTTTCGGAATGGGTTGAGTTTAGTTTCTCTGGCAAATTGTTTGATTGAGTATTAGATAAGGTAGGTGTCATTTTTCTGCCTGCAGTTTCAGCATAAGTTGGTGCCATGTTTGAAAGGCTTGGCTGGGTTAAAACTGGGACTGGGTACTGAGCCTTGGTATGAGAGCTGGTGGCCTTTTTCGGCCTCAAGGTTGGATATTTGGCTTTTTGAATCTCCTTGAAGACGACACAGCCTTTATAGTTTGCAGGGTGGTTGCCGCCGCAGAGCACACACTTAACATCATTGGAGCGCTCTTTCATCGGCCAGTTTGCTGTAACATGTTCCAAGGTACATTTGACGCATCTAGGTGTGCGGTGGCAAAAACTTCGAGTGTGACCATACCTTTGGCAATTTGCGCATTGCGGATGGCTTTGGTTTAGGGGCCTCAAAGATAATCTGACAATGTAGAACGTGTTTAATATCGTATATCTGCTTGTTTTCAGGGCTAGGTTTGAGATCTATAAAGAATATCGGCAGGGGCTTCTTTGTAATTCTACTTGAGATGTTCCAAATGTTGGAGACTTGATGTCCTGCCTCCTCAATGGCTGCTTTTAGCTCCAATGTGTTTGTCGATGGATGCATATTCTTGAGCACAACCCTAAAGCTTCTTTCCTGCTTCGGTTTGTAGGTGTGGAATTCGGTAGCTTTCTTTTGTAGTTCTTTGACTATAGTAGAGTAGGCTTGGGAAGTTTTCGGGTTTACTTTGACTTGCTCATCACGTAGGATTTTGATTTCATAAGCCTCATTAGCCACTTCGTTTAGCAGATTAATAAGTGGTTGAATATTGCCGACTTTATCGACAAAGATTTTGGAGGTGGTTTGACAGGCTTTTCATTTGGTTCTGACATTTCTTCTTAATGACTTGTGCTAGAGAGGCAAGAAAATCTGTTGGATGTAGGTACAGATGAACTCAACCAGTAGTCGTTTAGTTTTAACTGCTTGTGATTTCTTGTTACCTGATCTGGACTAACTCTGAGCCTTTTTTTATTTACTACCTCCTTCCAGACTTCAGAGGTGCCAGAAGAAGCTGTTTTTGGGTTTGTAGGTCTTATTGGGCTCTCTGCTAGAGATCTAGTTTTACTTGAATTTTTTAGTAGATTTTCACTAAGAGAGTTTGATCTCTGTCTATGTAAAGAGTCTTTCTGGATGTTCTTCTGAGTGTGGACTCTGCTAGGATAAGGATTTCCTTCCTTATCCAAATTAATTAATCAAAACAATGGTTGGCCTCTCCCAGAATCCTTGAGGCCTGTTTCCTTGGAGAGTGGATTTTCCAGGTCATTGCCTGGTCTACCACCTGGGATATTTTCCATATTTGTTTTTTCCATTGTCCATGATTTGTGTCAGTTTTGGTCCATCCCGGATATTTTATTTCCCCGGTACAACAGAGAAGTCTGTATCCGGTACCCTGTGGCAACCCAGCGAGCATTCCCCAATCCGCCACCTGGGGAGGCGTCCGATGGGGGATTGACAACCCCGCACGGTTATAAATAATATACAGGGTTTTTGTTTCGGTACTTTTTGTTAAAAACGCATACTTTCCCTGACATTTGTAAAAATGTATAAAATAACCATGATTTCAGAGGTTTTTGGGCGCTAACTTTTTAAGAAAGCATTTTTCGACCCATGTTTATAGGAAACTTTTTATTCGGAATTAAATTTCCTATAAAATCTTAAAGTCTGGCCGGAACGTTTGGGGTTATCCTGTATATAATTGTTTATACAATAATATACAGGATGTCCCATGACTCGAGGTCCATACATTGAGGGCGTGTTATTGAAGTCATTTAGAGTTGAAATTGTTTAATAAACGTATGTCCGTAAATGCTTCCTAACAGAACTACAATCATTAAAAGTTGATGTGAATATTTGAAATATTTTCTGTCAGTCCGGTATTGTTTACATTTTCTGTCAGTCTGGTATTGTTTTATTAATTCTTGTCTTATTGTCTATTAATATGTTTATTAATAATCGTTTTATTAATTAATAAGAAATTCTCCTGACATGGAGCGAGCTGTTAGGTCACTTTTATGCAAGGCAAGACTTTGTATTGAATCTGCAGGAGATAATTTTAAACAGAATTTGTAAAACATTTGTAAAAAACAAGTTAAATTAAATGTTTTTTTTTCTTTTTTCAAATATTCACATCAACTTTCAACCATGGACCTAAGAAACTATGGACAGAGTACTACGGGCAAGGGGGTTGCCGAATTTGCGGTAAGGGGAGAGTAGCGCTATCTCTTTCTACAATAGGACCCGTTCGGGTCTTTCCGCCGCATACTCGGCGATTCCCGCACACGAAATGTGCCGTAGTGCTGCACTACACACACTTCGTGTGCGGGAATCGCCGAGTATGCGGCGGAAAGACCCGAACGGGTCCTATTGTAGAAAGAGATAGCGCTACTCTCCCCTTACCGCAAATTCGGCAACCCCCTTGCCCGTAGTACTCTGTCCATAGTTTCTTAGGTCCATGCTTTCAACGGACGAGGCAAATCGGCCATAAGTTTGAGGAGGCCGCCCTTTATCTGGCACATGTGATACACCGATGGATACACCTTTTGACCAGGCTCCTTTCCCGTGATATCCAGAATCTCTAACGTAGTGAGCCTAATATGGATTGTACGCCTCTGTGCAGTGTTTTCCTGTGGACAGACTTCGTGAACAACAAGGAAAAAGTGGAGTGAGGAGGAAGTATGATGTGATATTTTTGATCGTAGGGCAGCAAAGAGTGCCATATTCTGCCGCCGATCCGAAGAATGCCCTCCTCATCCAAGAATGGTGTCAGACAGGTGAGTCCATTCTTTGGCGATAGCAGTCCCTTTAACCTCAGGGCATTTAACTCTGTCTTGTAATTTATAGTTTGTACGAGACGAATCCACGTCTTCTCGCTCTCTGCCAATTCCGTGGCTGAGGACGAATTCACACCTTGGCAAAATAGCAGAAAACAGAAAAGCAGGAGCCAATGAGAAGTGGCACTCAGTTGTTCAGTGCAACTTAGTGCAACTCAGTGCAACTGAGTGCTTCTTCTCATTGGCTGCTGCTTTTCTGCTTTCTGCTATTCTGCCAAGGTGTGAATTCGCCCTGAGAGTAAAGGCCCAGACACAATGCTAGGCGATAGCAATAGGAACAGACAATAACTACAGACAATAGATTTCAACCTATCAGAAACCGTGTATTAATGACTGGGCATAGATGCATGGTTTCTGATAGGTTGAAATCTATTGTCTGTGATTATTCTCTATTCCTATCGCTATTGCCTAGCATTGTGTCTGGGCCTTTAGCTGCTGCAACATTTCCTTCTGGTCAGGACTTCATCTGTTCTCCGAACCTGAGTAGATGTTGGCCATCGCCTGCACCATGCTGTCACTCGAAGTCTGCTGTAGTTGGAGATTCTGCTCAGTATCGGATGTTCCTCTCGACCGTGATCGATCGATCCGGTCATGGCCATGGTTCTCGCCTCGGGTAGACTGTCGCACTGCGGTGTCTCAGTGAGAATCCTCGGTGGATCCGCTTGTGATGCTATGAATGCAGGTCCGCTCCACTACAGCTCGTGCCGTACCAGATTGCTGAACGAGAGACCCCTCGAGGCACAGTCCGCTGGGATATTTTGCCCTGCCACATGACGCCAATGCGAATCTGGCGTCAAACGTCGAATTTCGGTCACACTGTTTGCAATGTACGTTTTTCACTTCGACGGGTGCCCTTGGATCTATCCTAACATTAAATCTGTCCATAGGTGAACTGGCGTGTCCTGCAGCTCAAGTACTGAAATCGTATGGTGCATAAGACGGGACCAACAGCAACGCTGCACATAGCTCCAAGCGAGGCAATGATACTTGCTTAAGTGGAGCCACCTTGCTCTTGGCAGTCACCAATTAACTCACCGTTCTTACCCTTTGTTTTCAAGTAGAGCACCGCAGCGTACGCTTGCTCTGACGCGTCTGCGAATCCATGAAGTTCCCTGATGTCATCAGAGGTTCCCTTTTTTAAGACGCGCTGCACCCTGATGTCCCCAAGTAAGGGCCACTCACCGTAGAATTTTTTCCACTACTCAGCTGTCCGCTCAGGCAACGGATCGTTCCACTCGAGTCCCAGCAACCACGTTGATTGAATAGTTATTTTTGCCTAGATTGTAACAAGCATTAACCAACCCAGTAGGTCGAATAGTTAAGCGGTCTGAGAGAGGATTGATCTTTTAGTTACTGCCTCCTCAGCACAATGCTGCACAACGAAGGAAAAACAGTCTGCCTGTGGATTCTACAGCAATCCTAGTGTTTGGTGAGTACCTTCTTTGGGCGTCCAGGTTCTTGACTCGACCTGCATCCTATCATCTTCTGGTATGTGTTTAAACAGCTCTACTGAGTCCAATGCCCATTTTTTTAGAGGAAAACCTCCCGCCTTGCACATTTGCACCAATTCCTGCTGGATTTGCAGGATTTCTGCCAAACTGTCGGCGCCTGTGAGCATATCGTCGACGTATACGTCCTTGAGGAGCATCGCTACCCCGTGGATATCTGTTTCCTTCGTCTCGTGCAACTTGATGCAGTGTGCGGATTGCCAAGAACGATGCGCACGGTTAGTCCGTAAGTCATCGTGTTCAGTCGGAAAACGCCCATGTTTTTCTTGTCATTGGCTCTCCATAAAATACGTTGTAGGTCTCTGTCGGCGGGATGCACGAGTATCCGTCTGTACATTTTCTCTACATCGGTTGTCACCACAAGCCAATGCCATCTCTATTGCAGGAGAATGTCTGAAAGAGCGGGCAATAAATTCTTCCGTGCGTGGAGACAGTTGTTAAGAGAGGTTCTAGATGATGTACCCCAGGAACCATTGAAAACAACCCTGAGGCGGGTGGTCGTGCTGGATTCCTTCGTTACAACGTGATGTGGTATAATAACTTTTCTTACGGACTTTCTCCGTTTCATTTTTCTCATTGATGCTGCTCATGTGTCCCAAGTGTACGATTTCATGAACTCGGTGTATAAATTCTGAAATTCCTTGTTTTTCGTAAACCGTCTCTCGGTGTGTAGAAGAGAGCGAGCAGCTGCCTTACGTGTTTCCGAAAGGTCCGGCATGGTTGAGGGGACAGGCAATCTGACTACATACCGACCTTCAGCAGTCCGTGAGTGTGTCTTGACAAACAAGTCTTCGCACTCCTGTTCATCTTTGGTTAGCGGCGTAGGGGAGAGAGGAAGCTCCTCCTGCTTCCAAAATTGGCGCACGAGAGAAGAAAGTCTCCAACCGTGCATTGGTGGATAACGGTGCTTTGGTCTTTGCCCTCAGCGGATGTTATCCCCGATAGCATCCAGCAGAAAATTGTCTTGTGTGCCACGGGTTCGTGACGATTTCCCTTCTGGAGTCCAGAGCTCAAGATGTTCACATACACGTCTGCGCCGATCAGGACGTCTATTGGATCTGCGGCAGGAAACTCTGGATCAGCAAGGTCAAAATCCTTGATGTGTGACCAGTCGTACTTAGCAGCAAAGTTATTTCTGGCGTAGAGCGTGAGGCGAGGCAGAATGATTGCCGACGTCGTCACCGAAGCGTCGCTTGTGCGCGAGACCACTCTCAGTGTGACGCGGCCTTCTGCAGTACCGGTCTGTATTCCGCCTACACCATAAACAGTCACTGAGGTATGTGCCCGCGGAAGCCTTAATCGTTGAGCAAGTTTCTCTGTAATAATAGTGGTTTCTGAACCTTGATCTATTAGGGCCCTTGCTGACTGGAGGCTGCTAGCGGTCGACAACAAGAACCTGAACTGTTGCGAGGAGCACCAAGGAGAAGCTATCAGCTCGATTGTGTGCGACATGTGTAGTCTTCACGTGGTCTGATTCTGCTGCCGTCCTCTGGAATGCATTCGTGAAGCGAGGTATGATGTTTCTCACTACAAGCTGAGCACAATTTTTTAGAAGTACAATCGTTAATTTTATGTTTACCTAGATAGTTTGTGCAAATGTGACTGGATGTAGGCAACTTGTTTCCGTTCTTGTGGCGACTTGCTTTTGTAGTCGTCACAAAACATCAAGAAGTAATCCTTCTTGCACAAGGAACAACATCCGGATCCTGAATCGCGTTTTTGAATATGGTGAGTACGTGCTATACGTCTAGTATTGTCACTGGATTTGCCAGCACTTAACTGGATTTTAAATGGTTGGATTGCTTCCAGCGTTTGCATCCGATGCTCCAGAAAGCGTTTCAACGTGTCGAAGGACGACGGATCGGGGGAGTCATTAATTGAGCTTTCCCACTCGCGGCGCGTACGACTGTCCAGAAGCTCGACTACAATGAACACAAACAAGTCCTTTGAACTCGCGATAGGACGACAAATGCTCTCGAGTGAGCTCACTGTCACGGACACAGTGAAATATTTTCCGTAGCTCTGTCGCGGATTCCGTTTTCATCTTAGCAAGCGAGGCAAATTTAGATAGACAAGAGTGCACGAGGAGTCTCTTATTCTCGTAATGGTCACATAAGATAGTCCAAGCGCGTTTATAATTTTCTGCAATGGCCGACAGGTTTTTAACGTGTGATTCTGCTTCGGCCCTTAGACTCATCTTGAGGTAGTGCATTCTCTTTACCTCGCTAAGCTGAGAATCCTTGTCAATGAGTAATTGGTCTCGAAAGGATGGCCAATCCTCGTATTTCCCGGAGAAGAGTGGCAACTGGATTTTGGGCAGTGTTGTTCGAACTGGTACGTTCTCGACCTTCGCTGAGGTAGCTTCTGCTTGCATCTGCTTGAGGCGAGCAGCGAAATCCAGGAGCATACCCTTTTGAGTTAAGTAAGCCTCTTTAACTATTACTACGTAGTCCTTTTTCATGTAATCGTGAGCCTTCAGAACATCTTTATGCTTTGTGCGGAGCAATTTATGGTCCTCCTCAAATTTTGCTCAATAGTTGTCTAGGGCCGGTATTCATAGTTATTTAAGACCGTCTTAAGTTCAATCTTAAGATGTCATGAACCAATCACAGAGCCGTATTAGCGTCTTAAGACATTACTTAAGACGGTCTTGAAGACTATGAATACCGACCTAGGCTAGACAGATGCGAATGGATAGCACCGGCGGTAATTTCGGCTGACCCAATTTTTTTAGATTTTCCACAATGCGTGCGATACGCCCGTGTAAGTCGCATTGACTTTGTATGAGATCATTCACCTGATGCTCGCCGTTCTGTTGCAGGCGATCACTACAGCGAAGCACAAAGGAGCACGCCGCAAGACACTCAAGCAATGGAAACTGCTTGCTGCACTGGTCTCTTAGCACAATATTCGGCTCGAAGGACCAAGAAATGTTCAATAAATTGCAAGACGTGAGCTCGTAACGTTTGTTGCTTGGAGTGGTATGATAAACGAGAAAGAAATTCACGCGGTTTACGCACAGCATTAATTTAATACAGACAATACAAATGAGTATGTACAGTATTTACAGTTAGTTAAATTTCAGAGAGACTCTTCCTTTGGACAAACTAAGCACGTGGATTTCAAGAGAGATCGCACAGTGGTTCCTCGTGGGAACTTTCGGGGACTCACTGCATCGTACAAGTATGTCTTTTCATTGATTTATTTTTAGGGCCATTCTACAATACGTTGCAAATGTCCCGTTGCCAGTTAACCACGCGTTGGCCAATCAGCGTTTTATTTCTTAAACGCTGATTGGCCAACGCGTGGCTTACAACTGTCGACGGGATATTTGCAACATATTATAGAATGGCCCTTAGAGATGCGTCTGTTATTCTGTTTAAGTTGTTTCTAGTATTGACAGGTGTTTGGTAAACTAAATCTTTCTTTAAAAATTATCATAAAATGTGATTTTCGAAGTTTATTAGCTGTAACTTTTTAACGAAGCGTTTCCGGACCTATGTTTATACGAACTTTTTTTGTTCCAAATTCAATTTCCTATAAAACCCTGAAGTTGTGCAAACCTGACTTGGAACACCCTGTAATTTACAAATTAACTTGTTAAATATCGAGAACAGGACGAAGTATTGGGCGCCGACGCTTCAACGCACGATCTTTGTAACAGGCACGCGCTTGCCCGAAAGCGTCGCTCAATAATCAATCGTCGCATCAATAGTCGTGACATCGCGACAACGAAACGCGCACGCGTATTCTGCTGTCAACCCGAAGAATGCCCTCCTCATCCAAGAATGGTGTCAGACAGGTGAGTCCGTTCTTTGGCGATAGCGATCCCTTCGACTTCAGAGCATTTAACTCTGTCTTGTAATTTATAGTTTGTATGAGACGAATCCATGTCTTCTCGCTCTCTGCCAATTCCGTGCTGAGAGTGAGCTGCTGCAACATTCCCTTCTGACCAGGACTTTATCTGTTCTCCGAACCTGTACCAGACGTGCGTGTATATATATAATATAGCATTTATATATATATAATAATCTTTTAATATTAATAATTAATATTAACATCCTTTCATTTCATTTGATATAATATTAATATTAATGTTAATAAGTAATGTTGATTATATATTCATGTTTTATAATTATACTTACATTTAATTATATTAATAATATTTGTAATTAATATTAATATAGTTTTCTTTTATTTCAGAAATACGAAGTTCTAGCAACCACAAAGTTTCAAGTCATATTTATTTTTTAAAGTTAAAGTAAAAGTAAAAGTTAATTATTAATTATAAAAGTTATTATTATTAATTAATGTAATTTATTATATTGTAATTAATTTATTTATATAAAATTATTATTATATTATAAAATTAATTATTAATTATAAAATATTGTTAGTATTAATTATATTGTAATCATATTTTATATTGTAATTATATTTTTTTAAAAGTTATATTGTAAAATGAATGTAATTTATTAGATTATATAATTAATTAATTCTATTATTAATTATATTTATGATTAATGATAATAATGATCATGATGTGATGATGACGATGACGACGTTGTGACGATGATAATATGATGATGATAATGAAGATGGTGATTATGACGATGATGATGATGATGATAAAAATTAATATTATTATTCATGATTAATTATTAATATTACTATTTCAGTTAAGCGATTCAGGTTTAGCATATCCTAGCGACGATATCATCAAAATTTGTATAGTATGCGAAAAGTTTTTTAAAAGAGAAGCTTTTCGTGAGCAAAATTTATACAAAATAAAAAAAGACAAGCTAATACGATACGTACAATGGCAGAATTTTTGCATACAACTATATCTGGAGAATTGCAAAACCATGCACTGGACAATTACCTGTTAGAAAATCATGTAAACCTATTGCTAAAGGCGATCGCCGAAAGTTACTTTAATTTAAGAATTAAGTATACGTGTAACAGCATAAGCGAAAATAATATTAACAGCATAAGCGATAAGAAACTTTTATACGAAGCTTATACTATTTAAAGGACAATAAATAGTGTGATAACTGAAATTTGATATTGTATTTGATATTACAATCTGTTGCATATTAAAATAATTTTTCAATTCTACTTTATTTCCTGATTAAACATGAAGTGTATTCCAATCTATATCAAAAACTTTGTTGCATCCTTTAAAACCGGTCCTGTTCCAGAGATTCATAATTAAAAAGTTAGTTTTATCGTTTATAAATTGTGTCCCCCTGCATCTTTTTTCTTTGATTCAATTCCTACTGCTTGCTAATGTCTGCTGCTCGTACGCAACTTTTTAAATAATAACAAAGTTATCGCTTTTTACTATTAAAACCTATTTATTACATTCTAGTTATGGTTGTCTTATCCTCTTGACTCTTGGACTCCCATGTACATAATTCGCTGATAAAAATTATGAATGAAGCACATACTACGTTTACGCGAGTGTTACTTCTGTAGTAACATACTCAAATTATCGTAAGTTACGATAATTTGAGTAAGTTACTACAGAAGTAATGCCTCGCGTAAACGTAGTAACAGAGTATAATTGGCAAAGCAAATTATCTCGGAAATCATACTTTAAATAATAAATCATTTTCTAATTGCCGCAGTAAATTTTGAGGTACTTCTAGTATCTCCGTCATGCTGCAATATCGAAAAATCATTCAATATTGGCGCTCGTGAGAGTCCACTTTTTTGCTGGTTGTGTTCCAAAATTTATTGTCAGCGCTGAAAATCTATAGCATACGTTACATGCACTATAGATTTTCAACACTGATAGTGTATTTTGGAACAGCCGAAACATACGCCATCCTCCCCACTCTCGACTACACTGTGAGCTAGACAAGGATAAGAGATGAACTTAGGACTTCTCTCTCTCTCTCATAACGCCCGCTTATCGTGGTTTTCTATAGCCATGCGCGTTCCAGTTAGTATATATTTCAGTGGGACAAGACGCGTGCCGTCGCCGATCAACGAGTCAGTCTGGCTCCGACAACGCTGGCAATAAATTCGTTTGTCGTGACATAACTAGGACCGGTATTCATAGTCGGTTCTTATATTTAAGATCGTCTGAAGTACAATCTTAAGATATCATAAACCAATCACAGAATCGTATTAGCGTCTTAAAACGTTGTTTAAACATTACGGTAGTGGGCACTTTGTCATGTTTTGTGATGCGTTCCGGGACAAGTCCGCGACAGCGACAAACTATCGTCGGTGAATTCAAATTGTGCGACAATTGTCTATCAAAGGGACATCCCGTGCGCGACTGCCCTTCCGCGAAGCGCTGTCAGAAGTACAGAAACGCTTCCGATGAGCATCACACAATGCTCCATTCGGACGCTGCCACCGAACACGCATGACAATCATCGCCGTTCTGGACGGGTCGTGCGGGCACGCGGCCTTCACGCGATGAGTCGCCACGCACAACCGTGTAGCATATAAGGGGTGATTTATCGATATTCGTGCGCTAATCGATCAGGGATTGGAGCTGAGCTTCGTGTCGGAGAACGTCGTGCAGGCGCTCTTCGCTTGTCGCTATCCCGTTAACATCAATGTGTCGGGAGTGAGTGAGCAGCTGACGACCGTCGGCCGATCGTTTGTGTCGCTGATGTTGTAATCATTCACCGATGAACATTTCTCCATTGCTTTGGACGCGCTTGTGTTGCCGAGTTTCGGCCTACCGACGCGTCGTTCCCGGAGATGTATCGAGCTGGCGTCATCTTCAAGGTCTGAGCTGGACGAATCCGCCGCTCCACTTCTATCGACGCAGTTCTTGGCATTGAGATTCACGCTGCAATTCTCCGCAAGGGACTGCGACATGACGGATCAGACGCGCCGATCGCTCAGGCGACTGCGCTCGGCTGGTCATTGTCGGAGCCGATTCCTGGTTCGGCTCATCACAAGAACGCGCTCCACTTTGCTTTTCACTGTGCCGGTCACTCGATAGCCGACCAACTTCGAAGATTCTGGGAGATTGAAGAAGCCACGCTGCTAGCCGCGACGCTCATCAAGGACGAGACCGAGTGTGAGGCCGCCTTCTGCGGTATTCACTCTCATGGCTGTAATGGGGTACACAGGGTAAGTACACTGTCCGATTTCCGGTTTGCGACTCGCCTTCCGCGACGGAGCTTGGCGACTCAGCTAAGGTCGCCGCCGCCGCGTTCGCTCGACTTGAGCGACGCTTCGCAAAGGATCCCACGCTCGCTAGCGCCTACATCAAATTTATGCGTTATACGAAGAACTCGGGCACATGCGGCGTGTCACACCAAGTGATTCGACCGTCGCTTTGTACTACATGCCGCACCACCCGGTCGTAAAAGGAGATCCTCCTGGCTGGAAGATTCACGGTATTCAACGCGTCCCAACCGACCTCGACCGGCGTTACGCTGAACGACGTCTTGCACTGCAGCTCGACATTCGCGACGTGCTGCTTCGCTGGAGAACACACCGTATTCTTTTTTCCGCGGACATCGAGAAGATGTTCCGCTAAATCGGGGTACACGAGGACTACCAACCATTACAGCAAAAGAGGGACTACAAAAGTTGCCATTTTTTGCCCCCAAGGGGAACCTGTAAAACATGTTTTGCCACCTTATTTGAGGTTGAAATAAAAGGAAAAAATGTTTAATTAACCAGGAAACTGCAGGAAATATTGTAGAAGTGATGATTTTTAAGAAAGACTCAGAGTTGGTGACATGAAAATAAATTCCTTTTGAACTCTTAAAAGTTCTTTTAGAACAGAAATGGGATAAAAAAAGAATTTATTTCATAATTCATGAATTCAAAAAGAATTCTTTTTGGATTCTCTGTACTATCTGAATCAGAATCCAAAGACTAAATCTGCAAAGTACGGGCTTTCTAGTGCCTGTTCTAGACTGGAGGATGATCCTACTTGTGGCTTATCCTTGTGACTCACTTGTGAGTAGTGTAGACGGGTAACAATCATACTGAAGTTAGCTTTCAATCTTACTAACCTAAATCATCTTCTTCTCTGTTAAGGCGATTTTTGGCGATCGTTTGGTACATGTACCAAAGTATACCAAAGTGTACCAGAACCAATGAGATATAACCCACACAGCACACTTTATCCTGAGGATATCCCAGAGTGATCCGGATGTCCAATTGGACATAATGCGATCCCATGGAGATCCTACGGTTATTGAGATATATAATTGGACATATTGCGATCCCTCGGATATCTAGTGGATATCGCAATATCGTGTGCTGTGTGGGAAGTATATAACGTTTGGTACACTTTGGTACATGTACCAAACGATCGCCAAAAATCGCCTTTAAGGGCCGGTATCACCATCTCCGATTAACGTGATCCTCCGATTAAACTCACTCTTCGCCTCTTTCTAACTGAACAATTAGAAAGAGACGAAGAGTGAGTTTAATCGGAGGATCACGTTAATCGGAGATGGTGATACCGGCCCTAATGGCACCCGGACCTCTGAGGGGGGGGGGCGATACGGCCGTGATATCAAATGCAGGATTCACACTGCTCCCGACGTCCGACGTACGACGTCCGATATCCAATAGCAGAATTTATCACCTAGAGAAAAAAATATTGTTAACTAGAAACCCTAGGAAGCGAATTCTTTTATTGGCTATCGTATCATCGCACGTCGGATATCGGAAGCAGTGTGAATCCTGCAAAAGACGGCAGGATGTTGGGCTGTACGGCCCGTTGGCTGAATTATTCAACAGATGCGGGAGATTGCGTCGGCGTCAGCGTCAGCAACCCTCAAAAATTTCCAGGACGAAACACATCCGAACTTGTTCACCGTCCGTCCGTGGTTAACCTAGTGATGCGACTCGAATGGCTTTTTACTCGAGTAATTCGAGTGGTTTCGTTTCAACTCGCACTCGAATAAGAATTTTCCGTACTCGAGTGGCGCGTCGGTCGGTGGCGGACCGGTGAACTAACGGTAGACTTGATTTAAGGTGCCTTTTCATGCTGACGCTCGACGCTCACTACGTACTGCCGAATTGCAGATCTCAATT
>NJRL01001514.1:8322-37184 GCA_003063815.1 Aphaenogaster rudis
AAAAAATTGAAGGTGACCTTCAAGCAACTATTCAAGGTCAAACTAATGACACCATCTTATGTGCCCCTCGAAACCGTACAACTTTTGTCTGAAACATTTTTGCTGAAAATGCTTTGTTGAAGAATTATCGAGGTGCGTTTTTTAAAATGGGACACCCTGTATAATAGTATATACAAATGTACGCGATTACATGTGATTGAACTTATAGATTAGAAGAGTATATAATTTATTCCTACTGTTCTCATACATACAGATTGAATTCTCGTGCTTGGTGGACTAGGGAAAGAATAGGAGAGTATTTCCCAATATTCAGCCATAGTCACCCTCCGCTTATCGAATATTTGACAAAAATGAAGATTATTCAAGAGAAACCAGGTTTTAAGGTCAAAAATGAATTACTCAAATTGGTTCTGGACAACTTTAGATCTTTGGTCAGTAAAATAGAACCGAGTCTAATTTTATGGGGCATATTTACAGCTGGTTGCACAGTAATCATAACAGGTTACAGTAATTCAGTATCAAAAAAGAAATAATTACAGAGCGGTAATCATTATAAAAACTTAATAAGTTACAAAGCTACAAGATATTGAAAATATTAACATTAATATTAAAATATGAAATGCAAGCTGTAAAATATACATATATCAGCTGAATGAGAATTATTTGCATACAGTTAGAGATACAAGATACTTTTTGCGTGTAAGATATACATCTGCATTTTTTCCTTCCATCTAATAGGTCTCTATTAGACAATATTAACTATTATGTCGTGTATAATAACATAATAATGCATTAAAAATAAATTTATTAAAATAACTCGTAAAAATAACAAAAAGAAAGGCATTTCATTTTACATAAATTAATATGTACTAGAGGATTTGACGTATCCGATGAACTGATGTATTTAAAATATATTATCACATTTACACTGTTAAAATAATCTAATATTTCATTCTGGGTTTACTTGTTACAAAAAGTATGTGATATGATTTGTAATGTTCAATACATATACACAGTCGAACCTCTCTAACTCGAAATTTGTTAACTTAAAAACCTCTACAATTCAAATTTTTGTTCATTCCCTACACTCCGTATCTCTACAACTCGAAACACTCGATAAGTCTCTCGAATAATTCGAATTATTATTTGTTTCCTTGGCATTCGAATTAAAGAGGTTTGATTGTATATGTTGTATGTATATATAAATCGGATCTCTTCTAATTTCGTGTTATTATTGCATCGCTCATTAGCATTAGTTTCGCTGGTTTTAAGAGTGATATTATTAAGTATTTATAATGAAAATAAGAAACAAAGAAGAGAGATACTTCGATATATATATATATATATAAAGCATATTTTCTTATCTAACTCATTGCTATTGCATTTTTTTTTCTAATGTCTTTTACAAATATTTACAATAGGTTTCGATAAACATACATTTGTTTGAAATTACATTTGTTAGTAGCCGCTCTTAAGGCCTTCCTGAAACTATAAACGTAATTTTATATCCTACTTACAATTATACTAGATACATGTGTTTGTAACATGCGCATGCATATATATGTATTTAGAATATATATATATATATATATATATATATATATATATATATATATATATTCATTCTAAACTTTCCAGACCACTATTGTTAATTATCACAGTTATGTAATACATTATGAATTATTTTCAGAAGATTATATTTGTAATAAATAAAAGCTAGTCTTTTTTTCTACGACCATTTACTTTAATATAAAAGGAAATGTGTAAACAAAATGTAAACTAAAAAATGTATCATGTTTGCAGATAAATAAAACTTTAATGCTTCCTATAAGTATTTCCATATTGATTTAACGATGTTGAGAATTAAGCGTTATTTTTTGACGATTATATACTTTTTGTCAATTGTTGTGCAGCTACGTACTACAGGAAGGTTTACCGTTGTAACATCTGAGCTGATTTGAGGAATGCTATTAATCGCAATGATGGAGCTTCTTTTTTTATTTGGTTGCACAGGCTTGGTATCTTCAAATTTTCTTTTCTTTGAAATACTTTGATTATTTTGATGGGTCAGTCGCTCTTGTCTTGAAAATATTGTTTCTGGCCCGGATATTTCCATTATGGTGTTCGACAAACTTATGGGAAGTTTAAATAATTGCAGTAGGCGAGTTCGCAGTAGCTGGTATTCAGCACTTTCCGTTTGCAGTCGAGAATTTGTCACAGTTTGTTTTGGTTTTCGCTTATTTTCAAATGACGCCAACGATTCACATTGTTGACGAGATTCATGTTGATAATCATACAGTAATTTCCAAACAAGCAAGTTTTTCAAACCTAATAAAGTTTCTTGATTTGGCAGAATTATATTATACATATTCGTTTCTTCATCGTTTTCATTAATACTGATAGTTTCCTTTAAATTTGATTGTTCCACTTGTTCGTCTTCCAAACTTGTTTTTGAAGTCATATTATGTTGTGATGAAGTTTCACTTAAAGTTTCTTTATTAAAAGACAAGATGCATTTTAATGATTCATACAAATGTATATTTTGTTGATCATGATTATGGTAATCATTTATTAACAACTGACTAAGTCTGTGAAATTGAAATTCTTCCTCAATACTAATAAAAGGAAGTATACAGGAAGTTATAGAGAAATCTATAGGCACATCAACAAGAAGTTCTCTTTCGTTGACATCTAAACCGTAGTCTATAGACGTGTTCGTTCGAGTTTTCATTTTTTTAGGCTTTACATATCCATCAAACGGAAGTGGTGGTATAAAAAAATCACTTTCACTAACTTCTGGAATGGAACCAAACATTTGCGTTCTAAATTTTTCTATTAATTCATTATTCTGTATTTTGTTTTTTCTTACGTTTATGTATTCTTTTAAAGAAACCAAAAATTGTTTCTCTTTGTCATTTAATTGTACATAATTCAGAAAATCATATGGAATATCAAGATTGGCGTTCAACAAATCCAATGTGTTATATAATTTTTTAGTATCATGTGCAAGTTGTTTGGTGCCATAAGCTTCTTCTTCAGAATCATTAAATTTGATTGAAAGTGGGAAACAAAGAGTTTCATATAATCTTAACTGAATATCAAAAACATGTATAGGATGATGCACTTCCTTCACACATGACATAGTTTTATTATAATCTTTTAAGAATTTTTTATTAGATAATTTCTTCTTAAGTAAAGCTTTTTTCTTGGAAATTGAGGCCGGTCTAGGTATATGTTCGAGACTGACACCTTTCAGTACATATCTTAATAGTGCGTTATATCGATGTCTCACTTGCGTTCTTGTCTTGCTAGGAAAATGCGTGGCTATCTTGGACCAATTGTTATTGTATTTCATATAGAGATTAATTAATGTCACATCATTGTTTAATGTCCACAGATTCAAAGGATCGCTACTGACTTTTTCCATCATCGTGTTGTAATGCTGCTGGAGTTGTATCGAAGTTCGATGTGGCATTACGGCGCTTGAAATTTTACAGAAGTTCGTGCCATATTTCTGCACCGCTTTCATGAGAGTTGACGATTCCGGATTAGTGAATCTACCTTTTCTCAGATGCGGTGCTTTTCTATACGTCCATCGTATGTAAGTTTGTTGCTTGGTTCTGTGGCGCATGTGATTAGCGATTTCGGTCCAGGGAATGTAATCTCCGATCTTCAGTGTGTTTATAATTTTCACAAGATGATTGTCCTCCTGCTTGGTCCAAGGATGCCCGGTTGCTGGCATTTTCTTAATGGTATTATATCTGATGAAACATTGGTATGCGCTACGGTTTGTCCCTAGTTTTTCCGTAATAGCGTCCCAATTTTGATATTTATATGCTTTCGCATACCTCAGCAGTTTATTATCCTCTTCGTTTGTCCATTCACTTTTCCTGAAACTGGGATGCAGATAGATATTCCACATAGCTCGGCATTCGCATGGTGTGTGTTTAGTATCGAAATCGATAACAGAAATCTTATGCCAATCAAACTCTTTCTCACCCACCGCTCCTACCATTTCATTAAAATTTCTGGGGAGCACGAATTCAGTTTTCTTATCTGGATTGTCAGATGTAGACTCATCAATTGTTTTGCTGAACTCACCAGACAGTACCGATTCGATAGCTTGGTTGTTTATCGCGCTTAAAAGCGTCTCTCTGTCTTTTCCTGTCCAGCGACTTGGCTTTTTCAAAGACAAAAGGAGCAACTCACCACGGGCTTCCTTCAGCTTAGTGTCATTGTTCTTGGGAGCACTGAACAAATTCTTGTCCTTAAAGTATGGCATACCAGCGTTGCTGATTGCCAATTTGGAACCTGAGCTACTCTCATTCTCCCTGGATTTCATTATCTTCTCGTCCAGTAGCTTTATCTTCTCATTGCATTCTTCCAGCAGAGCAGTCAATTTCTTCTTGGCTATCGTCAAGCCCGTGATCAACTTTGTATTAATCTCGTAAGCGTTCAGAGACTCGTCGATATCCTGATTTGTACTGAGATAATCAATACAGTCATCATTATCCTCAGACTCGGCATCCGACGAGACGTCAGATTGTTGGCTGCTGCTAGCATATTGCTGAGAATTTTTTTTCGCGGTCAAGGCTAAAGCTTCATCCAAAGCCTGGATATCAGCTAGGATATCCGAGTCATCAGATTCGCTCATGGTGAACGAAGATGTATACCTCTCGTCTGTTTCTTGTCCGCTGTGACAAATAAATCAAATAAAGATGCATTCCGTTTCGTGCATGATACGCAGGATGCATCATTTATCCTTGTTATTCACCAAATGTTAAAAAAGAATAAATGATGCATCATGCGCATCATGCGTGAAACGGAATGCACCCTCTCATATAAATGTATCTAATTAGAGATATGGTAAACAAAGGTAAATACAAACTCGTGTATCGGTAGCTCCTACAATCGGATGTGCGAAAGAACAGATTTGGAGTCCTCAGATAATTGTCTCATACAACGTTGAGTAATAAAACAACAACGCTGAATACAATATCATTATTAATCAAAGTAAAATCCTGAACCTGCATGAACAAAGGCAGACACTCTTTTCTGTGTCTCTCTCGCACTGTATAGGAAATAAAAATTGATATTACAAATTTAATCATTAAAAATTAATGATACAGTATAAAAGGGATATTTTCCCACAGTTCTGGAAATCACGCCGCAAGACATATATCTAATGTTATTGAACTGCTAATGGTGTGATGTATAATGGCCATTTCTACCAATGCAGATTAACTTTAATCTCAGTTTAATTCACTCTTCATCTTTTTCTAGTTCTAAGAATTAGAAAAAGATAAAGAGTAAGTTAAACTGAGATTAAAATTAATCTGCATTGGTAGAAATGGCCATAAACAAGCTTTTATGTTTATTATTTAGCATGTTTTTCTTGCGATATCTGTCAACTGTGTTAAAAAAACTACAATGTTAACAAGAATAAATAAAAGGTTTAGGACACCATTCCCAAAACTTTAGAAACATCCCTTGTAATATGCCGCCTAATATCCATTTCTATCAATGTAGATTAATATTAATCTCGGTTTAACTTACTCTTTATCCTTTTCTAATGTCCATTTCTACCAATGTAGATTAACTTTAATCACGGTTTAACTTAATCTTATTCTTTTTCTAGTTCTAAGAATTAGAAAAAGATAAAAAGTAAGTTAAACCGAGATTAATATTAATCTACATTGCTAGAAATGGACAATTGTTATGGCCATTTCTACCAATGCAGATTAACTTTAATCTCAGTTTAACTTACTCTTTATCTTTTTCTAATTCTTAGAACTAGAAAAAGATGAAGAGTGAATTAAACTGAGATTAAAGTTAATCTGCATTGGTAGAAATGGACATTAGAACTAAAAAAAGATAAAGATTAAGTTAAACCGAGATTAAAGTTAATCTACATTGGTAGAAATGGACATTATAGATTTAATAAAGGCTCAACTTACATAGCTCGAGCGAATAGCGGAGAGTAGCGTTGGTATGGCAAGAAAAATCACCTAGTGCATCACGCAATGACACAACGTAACGCACGGTATCGTTAATCGTGCGAACGAGATCCCGAAACCGTGTAGTCAGTAATTCGTTCCTTCATACGTTCGTTTATTCATCCATCTCTGCTCGCAGCCACGCGAATTACCGTGACAGAAACACGAGCCTTTCGCCGTTCCTCTTTAAGGAATACTCGTCTCTCTCCGGGGATAAGTACCGTCCCGCTGTTTTGCCTCGAGACAAAACTGACGGCGGACCGTTGCTCGCGAGGCAACGAATCGCGCGCATCCAAAGTGGCGCAGGCATAGCAGACGCCGTTCGGTCCTCAGTTGGTGTTGGTATTGGTTGGTATCCAGTCGCGCTGATTCACTCCACTTGCACCACTCGACAATCGCGGACGGACGTCTCCGTTACCTAAAAAAAATCGAGAGCCACATGCGTATATTGGATTTCTGTAAATTTCAAAAGCCGCTGGCCAAATCGATCCCGGTTTAGGGGATCGAGAGCCATTCTACCAAGAGGAAGAAGAAGATACTCGGTCGCGTACACGTTTCGTCGCGAGGCGAAGGCATACCGTCGGGACTAACGCCGGTAAGAGACAAACGGGAGATACCGAAATAGACGGTACGCGGAGAAGCGAAGGGACCAGAAGGGACTGAAGGGACGCCGCGCCAGCTGATCGCGTCGTCCGTTAATCCGTCGCGTCTCGCGGCTGTAGTGGGATTCCCTAAGCGCGGTATTCATAGGCCGGTATTCATAGTCGGTTCTTAAGCGGTGTCTACAATGAG
Organism: Aphaenogaster rudis; assembly: GCA_003063815.1. Taxonomy (NCBI): domain Eukaryota; kingdom Metazoa; phylum Arthropoda; class Insecta; order Hymenoptera; family Formicidae; genus Aphaenogaster; species Aphaenogaster rudis. Next base: position 15,111 of record NJRL01001514.1, read on the forward strand.
ATTTTAAGTCGTAAGACTTAACATATCGACCAATCACAATCAAAATTGCGGTCTTACTTTTAGAATGCTCAATTGTAATTGGTCGATATGTTAAGTCTTGCGACTTATACTACGTTTACGCGAGGCGTTACTTCTGTAGTAACTTACTCAAATTATCGTAACTTACGATAATTCACTCCGCGTAAACGGGTTCAAATCGTTTACGCGGAGTGAATTATCGATAATCTGAGTAAGTTACTACAGAAGTAACACTCGCGTAAACATAGTATGAATCCCTGGACTTACTTCGCGTGCGCGACGTCCGTTACGAGCGGCTCGGCTCGCTGCTCCAGTCTGCGGAAATCAAGAGGTGACATTTAATACGCGCTACCGTCGGCATAAGAGGCGCAGAGGTAATCCTGGAAGATTCATACCCGGGAGAGCCCGAATATGGCGAGCGTTCTGCGTCGCAGGTATACTACGTTTACGCGAGGCGTTACTTCTGTAGTAACTTACTCAAATTATCGTAACTTACGATAATTCACTCCGCGTAAACGGGTTCAACCCCGATAATTTCAGTAAGTTACTACAGAAGTAACACTCGCGTAAACGTAGTAGTAGTCGGGTACAAGACTGTACAAGACAAACACGAGCGTGTGGCGTGTGCGAGCTCGGTCACGTGGTCGGTGACGTAACTCGTCACCCGTCCAGAAACGCCGCCGTGCCGTGCCGGTGGCGTTTTCGAGTCGAACGTTTTCTTTTTTTCAGGTTCTCGGGCGGCGCGTCGCGAGGACTCGACCGATTCGAGCGAGGTCCTGAAGTCCTGAGCGATCGGCGCGGGAGAAGCCGTTTCTAGGTTAGGTCTCGAGTCTCATTCGCGGCCTCGACGCCAGGAAGAAGCCAGGAAGAGGCCGATGTTTTCGTCCGACGCGATCTGAACGTTTCGCGCGCGGTCCAGTCCGTCCAGTGCCACACGAACGCCGGCGCGCCGACCAACGGACGGTTTTGACATTCGGCCGGAAGTAGCGCACATATGTTTCCGACGTCGCCGCTGCGGAGGCGCGGCTGCGCAGTCGGCCCGCGGCCCGAATATGTCGACCGAGGAGCGGCGGCGGAGTGATGTATGATACGCTGACGACTGTTATCATGACCACCGTCGCGGCGGTATCCTCCGGTTGAGGTGCGCCGTGGTCGATCCAACACGCGAGGAGGAGACCGCGTTGCCGGGCAACGTACCCCGTCGCGGGAGATCAGGATTCAGGGACAGGGTCTCGCTCTCTCTCGCACTCCCCGGCAGTGGAGGTGGTGGAGGTGGCGGAGGAGGAGGAGGAGCAGGAGGAGAGGTCCAGCCGCGCTCTCTCGCGCCGCGCCAGATCGCCGTGCCGTCGTACCGTATCGTACCGTACCGTGCCGTGCCGTTCCGGGGGCGGTGATCGGCGGGATCGGCGGAGCGAAGCGCAGCGCAGTGCAGCGCGAGAGGCCCTATGTCAAGTCGACGTCGGCGACGAGGACGAAGCGCGCCAGCATGAAGAAGCTATTCGGCAAGATCGACAACACGTCGAAGGAGCCCAACAGTTACCTGGGGAAGGTGTTTGTGGTGGGCCGCCACACGGTCACCGTTGAGGAGGTCCTGGCGGAAGGTACGCAGCGATGGTCGCACACCACCCTCGTTTCTCTGCTCTCTCTCTTTCTCTCTCTCTCGTGCTCCTGTTTCAGCCTCCAGCGGAGGACGGTCCCTCCCGTTCTCCGTTCTATTTTGCACCGCAACCTTGCCCGCCCTCCCCGCCCCGCCTGGCCGTCCCGCTTTTCTTTCTCCTCTCCGTCCCGGTCGTCCTCGCGACGCGCCGATAAGCCACGGCGGCACGATCTCGTCCGCATCCGGGGCGGGTGGTTGGTGGACGTTATTGAGCTCGTTAGCTGCCAGGAGTCTTGATGTCGAACGCGGAGTGCCATCGACGGACTCGCGATCCCGAGGAACGTCAGCTTTGGCCTGTCCGGGATAAACAGTCGGTCTTATCCTGCGGATAATGCCACGGGACTTGCTCGAGAAGTGTTTTGAAATAGTTGCACCGCTGTGGAATACCGGACGATAGAGTTTTATTGTTACGTGTCGATATGTCCGGAGCTGGCAAACAGAAATTGATTGTCCAATCAGTAAATTTACTCTAAGATAAAGTTCGAACACTAACATGTATCATATCTTTTATTACCATTAGCTTGTAATTGTATCTGTATCGAGTTACAACGCGCAACGTCCCACAGCTGAGCTTTTATGCGTTTTTCGTTCCGATTATTATAATCTTGTTTTTTTTAATCTCTGATTTGAATATATGTAATTATAATTGAATAATGAACATTTGCATTTCTTTTCTCTCTTTCTCTTTTTTTATGCTATGTCTTACGTAGTACAACTGTTATTTTACAGGAGGATTTGCAATTGTATTTTTGGTCAAAGCTTCAGGTGGACGATATGCACTTAAACGGATGTATGTCAACAATGAACATGATCTCAACGTGTGCAAGAGGGAAATAACAATTGCTGTAAGTACTCTTGTGAATAATGAGATGCTAGTTAGCGGTAATTGGTGGCCTTAGTTGATTTTGTTATGGCAATGTATAATATTCTGGTTACATGGATTAAAGACTAAATAAATTACTTTTATTTACAGAGCAATCTGAGCGGTCATAAAAATATCATAGGATATGTAGATAGTAGTATAACTCACACCACTGGAGGGATACACGAACTTCTGCTTTTAATGCCTTACTGTAAATCCCAAGTTCTTCAAATGATGAATAACAGGTTAGGAGTGACTCTATTATCACATTCTTTTTACTTTTAATAATATTTACTTTTAATATAATTTGAACAATTTTATATATATATATATATACACATATATTTACAAACATATACATACATATATGTCATATTTCTATTTAATTGCAATGTAATTGCAAAATATTACCAATTACTATCTAACGATATTAAAATTTATGGCATACATTAGCAATTTCTTATTTCTAGGTTGCAAACAGGTTTCAATGAATCAGAAGTTCTACAAATTTTTTGTGACGTTTGCGAAGCAGTGTCCAGATTGCATCATTGTCAAACTCCCATAATTCATAGAGATCTCAAGGTGAACTACCTAATGGACATTACGTAATATCGTCAGAAACATCTTGAACTACATTCGATTGTCTTGCGATAGGTGGAAAATATATTGCTCGCTGACAGTGGTCATTACGTTCTGTGCGATTTTGGTTCCGCAACGGGAAAAGTTCTCAATCCCAGCGTCCACGGTGCCGCGGTGGTTGAGGAGGAGATTAAGAAATATACCACTTTAAGCTACAGAGCACCTGAAATGGTTGACATGTACTGTGGAAAACCTATTACTACGAAAGCGGATATATGGGTAATATATATTATTTATGCTTATACACATTACATGCATACGATTGTAATATATAAGTGAAATTTTAAAAAATCTTATCGGCATTGCGAGTCTTTTTACATAGAATCTCTGTCTTTCAGGCTTTAGGATGTCTGTTATATAAGCTCTGCTTTTTTACACTACCGTTTGGCGAAAGCACGCTTGCTATACAATCTGGAAATTTCACTATACCGGATAATTCAAGGTATGTGAAACAAATTGTCCGAATTTTTAGTAATTTAACAAACGAATAAAATGATAGAAGAATAATGTGAGTTAGCCATATATACGTGTGTTAAGTAGTTAAGTAGAGATTAGATATATACATAAAATGTTTTCATGTTACAGATATAGTAAAGCTCTCCATTGTTTAATTCGGTACATGCTTGAGCCAGATCCTGACATACGCCCTGATATTTACCAAGTTTCCGCAATTGCTTTTCAAATTCAAGGCAAAGAGTGCCCTGTGCAAAATTTACATGTATGTAGAGATTAGAGTAATATTTATACAACTATATATATGGTACTATGGGAAATTTTTATACCAAATGCGTCTCTTACATATTACATATTGTTTTGTAATAACTTTATTCTCTCGAATTTATGTTTACAGAAAGTACCAACCCCGACGATAGAATCGTTACCATGTCCACCTATGGAATCCGAGAATATTAAAAGATCATCGTCGGTAAAGACTCCGAAACCTACACCTATAGCAACGACGGTCGAGGGCACGTCCGTGACGCCGAGACAAAGACCGAAAGGGCAAGCTGTTAGCACGGGACCGATTAGTTTGAGTGGTCAAATCGTGGGACAAATATCTGGCCAAGGAAATCAAACGCAAACTACACCGGCAAATTCTATCTCTTACGTTCAAGTAAGACTAACAAAAAAATCATCCTTAAGCCCGTTCTACAATAAGTAGTATGTCGATATCGGATGTCGGTTAGTTGTATGTCGAATGTCAGATTTTAATACGACAGCCATTCTACAATTGAATCGCGGTATACATTGGAGATAAACAATATTCATGGTGGCCACTGGTCAGGGAAAACCTGGAAATCAAGGAAATGTCAGGGAATTAAAAAAATGGTCAGGGAAATCAAGAAAAAGTCAGGAAATTTTTTAATTAGTCAGGGAAACGAGAAGAAACAAAGCTTCCTCCATAATTAAAGAACCAAAATTCAAAGATTAATTTTTTCTCACATGGTGGAAATTCTTAATTAATCAAGATAAAATATTGAAAATTGAAGTACATTTACGTCGAAATATTTCGTATACGCAAGCGGCATTTTTATAAATTCGGTAAAAGAAAAATTGCTTCCCGGGTACATCTCTTTAATGAGCGCTGTGCACCGCGCAGCGCTTATACGCTACTGTTTATTCCAAAGTTTCTTGCTGTTTAAGTTTTTTAGTTCCTATAAAAGATATTCTATCTAGTTAACATGTACGTTTGTAGATGGATCTAAATAGAAGAAAATTTGAATAAAGCCATTGACCAAATGTGAGCAATGTTCGCTGTAAACATTTATGCAACAAAATTTTTAAAAAATCAATTCTGTTAATTTCTGTGGCTTAATGGTATAAATACAAATTTCCATCACCATTAAGCAGATTGTAAATGTTTTTGAATACCGATTAATTCGGAGCTTCATTAATTAGTTATTCGTATTGGCACTTGACAATTAATTTGAATTTTAGTCAGGGAAAAATTATAATTTTGTCAGGGAAAGTCAGGGAATTTTTTTTGCTCTTTAGTGGCCACCATGATATAGATAATGTAACTTTAGTAATTTATTCCAATTTATTATTAATTTGGACTCACTTTCATGCATTAGACTACTTTTACGAAAAAGAAGATGGGTAAAACTTCATATACAGAGATTATAAACTCTTGTCGTAAGTCGTAAAAAGATGGGAATTGATCATCTTCTATTGCGACGCCGACATCTGACTTACTACAATTTTTTACGATAAACGACAGTATAGTACGCATGCGCCCGGCATCCGACAACGATGTACGGCTTATTGTAGAACGAGCTTTACAAATATACCTCAATATCTCTGCTTGAAATATATAGAAACGTTTAGATATTTTCGGCAAATACTTAATTAATGTAATTATTCCGTCCTATCAGGTATCGCCACACGTTTGCACCCCCAGTCAAAGTGTTCCTTTCGGCCAGACACAAGGACAGCCATCGCAGTACAGTCAATCGCAGAGTCCGATGATTAGTCACTCTCCTCTAACTCAACAATCACCAGTTACTGTTCAAGATAAAAATGCGTTTTACTTCGATTCAAGGCAGCACGACGCGAGAGCTACGACGAACGTAAACGAGAAGAATTTGGAGGCTCTATTTCCACCGTCAGGTAATCTAAATAATGGCACGTTTAAACTCCATGAAATAAAAGCAAAACGTAAAATATGACCAAGAAATTTTTTTTACATTGCTACTTTTACAGGGTATCCGGATCCATTCAAAGACGACACGAGAGCGATGCCACCACCTGCCAAAATACCACCTCCCGTTGCACCTAAACCCGGCAAAATTCTTCCGAAACTATCCAATCCTAGTTACCCATCGTCATCCAAATATCCGCCAGTCACTTCATTACCGTCGAAATTGTCCATTCCGATGGGGCCTAACAAGGCGACTCCGTCGACGGTGACGCCGCCGGCTTTGCCGAAACCGGTTAACAAGACAGAAAGTTTGAGTCAAAATATTAGTTCGAGCATATCTCCGCCTGACAGTCCGACATTGTCGTCTTCACGTCACAGGAGGAACGTTAGTGACACGAGTGCTTTTAATAAGTAAGTCCCTATCTTGCTATTTAAATCTATTTACTAAACATTGTTTTTAAATCTATTTCTTCTGTTTACATTGTATCGACAGGCTTTTACGAGAATTTGCGAAGTTGATATTTAGGAGACAAATATTCGGCAAATTTCTTCTGAATTAATGCTGATCTGTACGAGAGTTTTATGAGACCAGAATTTTTCTTCGCGTCAAGACGCTTTTATTTATATTACAGTGGCCATTTCGATGTTCACAGAGCGTTTGCAACGGAAACTACTCAATTCTTAGCGCCATATGAGGCTTCGGTCAAGCCACGTTCCGATGATACGACTACACCACCGGAACTTCCAAGTGACTCAAGGCCTTGTATAGCAACTAGTGCCTCGCATGTACGTGTTGTAAGTACACTAAGCGCACAATTTTATGTTTATTTTTGTTGAACGGCGTTGATCCGCCTACAAAATACGAATCGTGTTTTATATTATTGAGAAAGATTTCTGTTCCTATTTACTATAGTTTAAAATTATATTTAACATTATACGAAAAAAACAATAAAGTTCTTTTATAGACCTCGAAAAATTATTTGTAACGTGAGTAAAATAAAAATTTCTTTGGATAAAAGTATCGCGTAGATTACGACAGATGAGAAATTTTTTTTTTTTTTATCTTATTTAGAATCTGTTTTTTTATATACGTTTATATTTGTATATTATTATTTTATGCACTGCACTATCATTAGTGGTACTCCCTCATCTTCAAGTAACTACTAGGATATTGAAAGTATTGCTTGAAAGCAGTTAATACTTAAAAACTTGCCTACATTTTTATCAGGGCGAACTTTCGAGCCTAATGGGATCAGAAGGGAGATCGTTGAGCGCAGATGTAGCGGCATGGAATCCGTTTGAGGATGTACAACCTTTTAATCAGTTAACGGAAGATCATATCTTCGGTGCTGAATTTGACAAAATAAGAAGAGGGAGCAATACCAGTATCAGTGGGGTGAAAAGTCGCGAAAGCCTTGTTATGACGTATACAGAGTTACCGGAAGATCCCTTTGAATCTGCACCCTTTAGCCTGCCAAGTAAGCTTTCGTTAAAGTTTTACATTAGTCCGAAAACTTATTATATAAACCATATATATTTTATTATAAAGCTGAAATACCTATTAACGTTTTAATTCTTTCTTAGCAGGAAAGAAGAATAAAATTGGGTCAAAGACTGCTGCTATTGCTGGAGGTAATGCATAAAATCCTTCTTACACTGTCCTTCATCATCTCTCTTCCACTTGTTCCTATATTAATCTATTAATCTATACTTGATTTGAAAGCTATTCGCTCGCTGTCTTAATATTTGGTTTCTTACTTTTGCCAAATCATCGCTACATGAGGTTTTAAGCTGTAGTTATAACCATTGTTTTTCACCGTTTTCGCTCAGTCTCAGTTGTATATCAAGTATACCAAGACATTTACGAAATTCGATACTTGGTTTACTAAATAAGTTTTGAAAAAGTTTTCATTTAAAATGCTGAAGAGATTTCTTTTTTTATACATATTGTTGAACATGTATAGTTTCATTAATCTGACATGTTCGTTTTTTATATATCAATGAATATGTATAGCTTTATAGATATAGTTTACAATATAGATACTGTAATTCGATCAGTTTAATTTTTGAATATATTTCTCTCTCTTTTTATATTTAACTTAACTTACTGTTGAATTACTTTATAAGAAACAAAGTACTAGAAGCAACTTTGTTATACAACTAAGACTATCTCTAAAATTTCATATTTTAGCTTTATATACATGTATAAATACGAACAAATTCTTAGAGAAATATTAGATATATTTGACAATTATGAATTTAGAACATCACAGGTTTACTCGGTAACAGAATTAAGTAGATTTAATTATTTTTATTTTAATTACGTAACAATATTTGTTTTTTTTTTTTTTTTTAGTTTAATTTCATGCAATTAACAACATTTTTAAATATTAAAAATTATGAGACATTTAGCACAAGTTATAAAATAGATATGCCTTTAAATCACAATAACACATGTGAGGATATAGGTCAATAACAGAAATGAAGATCTAAAATTAGAAAAATTTTATTCTAAATTAGAGTGATACTTATTGTAATTGTTCTTCTTTCAAATTTTTTCTCTTGGGATTTATTTTATTTTTTATTGCTCACAATTGGAATGATCATTCAATAAGATCATATATAAATAGCAAAATATATTTATACAAAATATGTGGATAATAGATGTAGATAAATGCTGAAATAACGATTATCAGTATATTACGCTTTTCTGCACTTCCATGTACATAAATCTTAATTTTCATTAATAAAATTTGAAGTAACGCAATGACAGAAATAATGTTTCAAAGTAATATATAAAATAAATGTTTTCTCTCTCAATTTAATTAGTATTACATGTGAAACCTGATTTGTGATATAATACATAATCAGTTCATAATTACTGTGTGATAATGTTGATCATATTGTTGCACTGCTTTATTAAATTTAATTAAAAGACTAATGTTTTCTTAAATAATGTTTATTTAGATAAATAAAAGAATCGTGGGTTTCTACTACCGTCTGATATTTACCAAAGACGTGTGCTAAGTTACTAAGTTTAAATATTGCTACTTCTATAAATGGAAATGAAAAAATGCCTTAGTTAACTAAAGAGTTTTAAAAACTTATTACATGCGCTCTTATTATTTTGAACAAATTTTATCTTTTAAATATGATAGGATAGATAATTGATAGGTAATGTAAACTATGCACAAATTTTTTTTTAAGGAAGTAGATCTGTGTGACTTCATTTTTATGTATATTTACTCATAATTTCATTTATATGAAAGATTATCGTGTAATTATTTAAAATTTTAGTTTTTAACAATACGCAATACATACATAATTTTTAACAATATGCAATACATACATAATTGTTTATCTAAACCATTTTTATGCTTATTAAAATTGTATTTATAAATTTATGAAATATTTTTGTTTTCTTTTACGTTGATACTTGCTTCTCAAAATGCTTTGTTACTATGACAGTTTTATAAAGATGATTGGAGAATTGATTTATTTGCTGATATATCTGTGAAAAAGTGATTGTGATGCAAATATGCTCAGTTATGCTCAATTACATGAGAAAGGAATGGTAGAATATTACCAGTAAATTACATATTAACTTCTACTTACCTCAAATAGTAAGTTACAGCGTAAGAATAATACATCGAATATTAGACTCGAAATATGCTATATATTGATTATGTTACAACAAGTGTAATTATTAAATATTGTTGAAAATATGATGAACATATAGGATAAAAAAATTTTGTCTTTATAATAGATGTTCCTATAATATGTAGTACACAAAGCGGAATTAGCTTTTATTTTTAGTGTTTCTGTACGGAATAGTTGATGTATCGATAAAAGGGAGGAACAAATTACATATAAATATTACATATGCATATATATAAATATAAATAAATAAACATATATATATATATATACACACACACATACACCTACATACATACATATATATACATAATGCAATATATATATGAAAAAAATTATGTTATATATTATGTGATATACAAAGTTTAGGTACACTATTTTGTCCTACTAATATACATATACGTGTAAACGTATTATGTGTTATAATGATTGTATTATATAGCATATAAAAGGAAGAACGTGGGAAGCATAGGTTTTAAGTATTTCCAAGAGAATTACGCGATTGATACGAAACATGCGTATTAACGCAAAGGCTATGGGACTGGAAAGATTGTTTGTTTTAGAATATACTATCGAATACGAAGATTTATTTTTGTGTGTGGAAGTATCGGCACGAACCTTTCCTTCCCACAAAATGACGATTCTCTGCGCAATGCGTGAATATATACATACAGACGTACATTAAGGGTTATTATATAAAAATCACAAGATTGTATCTGCTTCGCGCGATGGTAATACTACAGTGACTGGCAAATAATACTTAGCGATTATTTTCATTTCTCGCTCTTCTTCCTCATCCTCATTTCTTTTACCTCGACTGTGTCTTTCTCTTCTCTGTTTGTTCATTTCTTTTCACAGTATTTCAATTACACTGCTTTTACACGGTGTTTGTTAATTTGGGTTTCTCCTTGGTACAACTAATATTTCTCCACTTGTATTTCTTTGGCCTGTATATATAAAATTTTAGTATAAAATGATGTAACTTAGCATTAAAATATCTGCAACTTGTGAGAGAGAAATAATCAGAAAGCAGAGAATCGCCAAATTACATCAATTTATCTTATTTAAAAATGTAAAAATTACGATTTATGTTGTGTATTCCTCGTACTTTGCATACGTCTTATGTATTTGTTATCCAATGCGTTAATGTCTATATCAAATAACATATCTTATAATGTAACAAGTGCTATAGGTATATTAATCAATATTGTATGTACTTGTTATAATTGTTATACTTCCTAATGGAGTTTCTATATAGCAAAGTAATAATTCAGGTATAACGAGATACATATTGATATTTTTTTAAAAAATTCTATCGGGGAGAATTAATTTTATGCAAAAGGTCCAGCGAAATTAGGATATCTCTTTTTCACTGGCACTAGTAGTATTACCAGAACCGCCGTAATGTTAATTCTTCCTTGAGCGTGTGTAAGTATCACAAATCCTTCAGGGTATGGCAAGGCGGAGACAGTTGACAACAATTGATAAATGTGCTTGTTTCTCTGTGAGAGAAAAAATTTACGAGAAATTATACTATTATCTGTCCAATGTCTGGAACAACCTAATGAGTTTGGGAGGCACAAGCCCTTCTTTTGTTTCGAACTGTTTGTTTATGAAATTTTTCTTCATTAATCTTGTCCTGCTTTGTTTGCCTCCCATAGTGTCTCTAATAATATACTATCTCAGAAAACCCTAATTATGGTGAGTTAAGTTGCGATATATCGTACAAAAAAAGAACTTGTTATTCATCTGTTATTCACCATCGAAATACAAGCATGCTTTTCCTCAATGGTATCTGTAGCGAGACTTGTATGAAAAAGAGAGAAGTCGTTTTGCGAATTGAGAGCACTATAGGGGGCTGACAAACATCTTGGACAATACCTTTCTCGCTGTATTAAGACAAATAATGTTGCAGCAATAAAATGTAAATTAGCATACGGAGCATTTGTTTTTTTCTGAACGCTACTGGCAGAAAACGCAGCAATACTTTGTCCTTTGTGGGAGACGGGAACGATCTAACGCAATTTGCCAGGGATATGTGTACTCTCGTGGTAGCTTAAAGCAAACCTGTTACTCAGAGCATTACTGCGTTTTTAACACTTATCCTCAATCCTCTGAATCTGATTAGGACTGTTCCAGACCTATTGGTGGCGGTACTAACAATAGCTTATTCTAGAATATGTATATTGTACTATTTTCTCCATGTCGAAAAATCTAACATTACCTTTTTCTGAAGCTCATTGCAGTAAAACTGTAAATATCAATGCACATCATACTCAGCGAAGTGCACTGTTTGCAACAGACCTAATCAGACATTTCCTGTTTCTTCTGATTCTTTTTCTTCTGTAGATAACGATATCACGCTTTTACATCGTAAAAATCAGACATATCAGTTATATCTTAGGAGCTTCAAATTGATCTAAAAGTATTAAAAGCAAAATTTGTGATAATATAATACAATTTACAGAAATTATTTTATATGTATAATACTAGCAAAAAGAGTTGAGTAAAGAGAGTTAAAGAAATGATTACGAATATAATTGTTTAAGAGACAAATGCATATGTAATAGCTCATATTTTATCATATTAACATAAAGACTTATTGAAACATGTATTAGGATGTTCTACATATACAGAGTATCCCAGATTATACTGAAAATTTTCCGGTAAATCTGCAATTTGCATCCCCTCATAAGACATAGGATACTCTGCATAGCGTAAGAAAGAGTTCCGCTAATTGAATGGATCGATATTGTCTATTATAGACTATTGTCGAATCGTATCTCTCTGATGAGATTTTGCAAAGTAAAAGAAATAAAAGAGGAAGCGGCCAAATACGAGTAAATAATAAGGTGGTAAAAAAATTAATTATACAGAGATTTATTAAGAAATCATTAAATAGATGTTTATAATATAAAATACGTTTCGACTACTACTCAATCTTCTTCAGTTTTAAATCAGAAATATTTTAACATTAAATATATAAAAAACAAGAGATTGAATAAAAACTTTTTTTATATATTTAATGTTAAAATATTTTTTATTTAAAACTGAAGAAGACTAAGTAGAGCAATCGAAAATATTTTATTATAAACATCTATTTAATGATTTTTTAATAAATCTCTGTATATATAATTAATTTTTTTACCATCTTATTATTTCCTCGTATTTGGCCGCTTCCTCTTTTATTTGCTTTGCATACAACGAGCTAGTGAATCTTATTTATAAAGTAAAAGAATATAGGTAAGTACGTTACGCTTCAGTGATAACAGAGGTTCACGTGCTCTAGTCTAGTCCTAAAGTTACAGAAGATACTTTATATATCACATTAATATGAAGAAACGTTTTGCTTTAAATGATAATCATATTAATGTAACGCAACGCTCTGTTTTGCAGGCAAGTCGGCGAACGGTAGGGCGAGGGTGCCCTTGGCGCAGTGGAACCCCGGGGTCGAGCACGGTGGCAACGGTGGTGGTGGCGTGGACGACGAGGCGTCCCTGATCACGGAATCCAGTCCAGTCTCGCCGCCGTTCGTACGTGCGCCAGCGGAGGATCGTTCCAAGTACGAGAAGCTGGCGTTCAACGCCGACGAGGTTTCGAGCGATAGCGACAAGGGTGCCAAGGAGGCGAAGGAGCGGGTGAAGAAGGCGAAGAGACGGCGCGTGAAGAACGTGCTGAGCCGCAGGAGAAGAGTGGCCGCCCAGCACGATAACGCGGACAACGCGACGAACGTGGATTACGAGTCGGATGACTCGATCGGCTCGGCCAGCGACCTGCGCGCGATGAACGACGAGGAGGGCAACGACGGCGAGATGAATGACGACGACGACGACGACGGAGACGGCGACGTGCGTAGAAAGCACGACGAGACCATCTCCGAGAGCGTACGTACGTGCGGCAGTTCCGCGTATCATGCGGAATGCGAGTCCGTGGCGACACACGAGGACGATTACAGGATGAAGAGGCCAAGGAAGCACCACTATCGGCAGCAGGAGCAACAGCTGCCGACGATCGACGCGGATCCGATCGTCGGCCACCAGTACGGCGAGAAGCCGTTGCTGCTGGACGACGAGCTGGACCCCGAGTCCAAGCCGGAACAGTCGCACGGTGATCCCTTCGTGCGACATCAGTACGGCTCGAAACCACTGCTGTTCAACCACGGCGACAGCTCTTCCGATAACGATAACGAGAAGTCCAAGTCACTCAACAACGGGATCTGGAAGGTGGAGGATGACGTGTTTGCCATGGCTCCCTTCCCGAGGTCCAGTAGCTCGCGGAAGAGCAGCGACAGTCGCGAGAGCGAGCCCAGGAACGTCGATCTGGGCGGCAGCACAAGGAACTCGCCTCACAACTCGAATTTGGTGACGCCGATCTCGAGTTCGCCCATACAGGCGGAAGTGTTCGTGGACATCGTGGAGAGTAAACCCGCACCTCCGGCCAAGTCCGCTGCATTGTCCTGCAAATATCCCAAGAGTATTGTAATCGCGAACAGCAAGACCATCTATGAGGAGGCAGCGTCCTTCCATCAGCCGAACGTCATGCAAACGTCATCACCGATCAAGGGCAGCCCTCATGTCAGCATCGCCGAAGAGGAGGAGGAGAACGCCGAGAAGGACCTCTTCGGTTCCTCCCCGTTCAGCCCGAGCGGATTCACCAATCCCTTCAACGCTCAGTCTAATTTCTCGAGCATCGACTCCGCGCCGACACAGCCCATGTCGACGATCCTGAGTCCAGCGGGCCCTTCCTCGTACATCGATTACACCAACTGCGTCCCGCTGCAATCTCACAATGCGGCACCGGACAATTATTACGCTAGTCACTCGAGCACGGTCGCGTCCACGTCGAAGTACGGTATGGTGACGGTAAACTCTGAACCGACGGTCATCGCGGAACCGTCCAAGGATCTCTTCGGCTCGATCCCATTCGAGGAGTTCGCCTCATTGAAGCTCAACGAGCAGCAGCAACGTCCAACGTCTTTATCGTTGTCGCAGTCGCTGTCGCAGTCGCAGTCACCGAGCTACGTGGACAACGTCGCGTTAACGACGATATTGCCGATCAGCAACGTCGTGCAATCCCCGAAGAACACCGTCGTTCATCCAACACCCACGCCGCCGTCGCAGCCGCAGCCGCCGTCCTCTTATACGATTCAAACGACCACGCATACCGCCAGGATCACCGTGCACGCGGTCAACAGCGTCTCCAAGGTGGACATCACGTCTGACATCATGTCACCCATGTCGCCCGAGCCTCTGGTCGTCGCGGACGACGACACGCCGAAGCATAACAAGAAAGACAAGTCCAAGTCGGACAAGTCCAAGTATCATCTGATCAACGAGAACCACGGTGACGTCGTTGACGTGTTACCGACTTACAAGGCATCCCACAAGACCAAGTCGACGAGTCACAAGAAAACTCCGAAGGGCAAGAAGAGCACGGCCGCGACCGCCGGTTTCAGCAACATGAGCTTCGAGGATTTCCCCAGCGACGAGAACGAGGAGAGGCAGGCGGGGCGGACGAAGGTAGCGCCCTTCGAGGTGATCCGCGAGGCGTCGGAGAAGCGGTTCGGATCGTTGAAAAGACGGAGCAATCCGTTCACCTGAAATGAGATGGTTTTTGTTAGAAGCTAGTTGATACAAAGCCGTTTGTTAGCGACGCAGGAACAGATAAAGCATCGATATGATTATAGTTGATTAATCCGTGTACATTGTAGAGATACCGATAAACACCGGTAAACACCGTTCTATACACGCAAAATTACTTGATTGATCAGAGTTCTATTATGTGAATGCACACACATACACAAACACAGCATTAGCAAGATATTAATCTCAGTAAAAATGACATGATGAAATCTCTAACTGGAAAATCAATCGATACACAGGTTGTATATATATATAGAAACGTTTTGCGTTTAAGGCAATTTGCTTTTCGGACGCGCAAATCAGAGTGAAATTCCGAGTGAATAAAGTTACGCCCGTTTTATTTATTTGTTTTTGGAGTGCGCGTTTGTGAAAAAATATAAGACAGAGAGAGAAGTGTAATTTATTTAGTAGATCTTTTATAGAAGATTGCAAAAATAATATTCTACGTAAAGTTTTTATCTCTACGATTAGGCCAAATATCTAACGCTACAGTATTTATTAGAAGCTGTTCTTCAAATGCTTAAATTGCCCTTGAATCAACAAAATTATGCGAACATGATCAATGTCTTTTTGACACTCGTGCATTTTTTTCACAAACGTCGACAATGTGATGTGATAGCAGCAACTAGCTGCATATGTTTATATCAGAAGGCATACAGCATGAGCAGATATATTTATATGTACACATGCCTACCACTGACGAACGCGTGATGGGTCGTATAAAACGTGATTTACACTAATGTCGGAAAGTATTAATTCATATACTATCACTTTTTAATTACTTTTGCATTTTTAGAAGATTTACACAGACAAGACAGATAGCCATAAGAAATTGACGGAAAAAAGACATTATATTAAAGAAAACTATTGATTTTTGAAATGTTGAAAAGAAAGAGAGAGAGAGAGAGAAAGAGGGAGAGTGAGAGAGAGACACTTCCCAACTTATGTTTTAACATGAAACCAGGTTGTGGAACTTGGCAGCTCGATACCAAAAATGATAAAAATAGGTAGAGAAAGCTCGTGCATCTATTTTTGCAGCTAAGTCTTTTCACTACGTTTGTACTTTAAAAATTTGTAGATTTCTACTAGTACAATCTACTAGTTCATACAAAGCAATTTTTCTAAGAAAGTTAATCTGTACTATATACATATATATCTCTGTAAACGCAATTCGTCGCAAAGTCTAGCGTCGATGAAAGAGAGGAAATTTTTATCATATATTTATGGTCTCTTGGAAAAGAGATTACAACGGAGTATTCCTTACGAAGATCAACATAATGGGTAATTTACAGAAATTAGTGTTACAAAGGCG
Organism: Aphaenogaster rudis; assembly: GCA_003063815.1. Lineage (NCBI taxonomy): Eukaryota > Metazoa > Arthropoda > Insecta > Hymenoptera > Formicidae > Aphaenogaster > Aphaenogaster rudis. The sequence continues at coordinate 31,539 of NJRL01001514.1, forward strand.
CAGATAATAGCATTGAAGTAATTTATAATATTTATCAAAGCAGCAAAAACAGGCTCGCCTAAAGAATTGGCCTTATCGTGTAAGACTGACTTATTGTTTAACAGTCTCGATTAACATTTACATTATATAAAATGGCTATGTCTCTTTTAAGTAATCGCTTATAATTCGATATCGCTGCGGATCGCAGACAAATTGTCCGAAAAGAATAACGTGATTGCCATACCCATTATGATCGAGACTGTTAAATAAAATGTACGAAAAGTAGACGTGATACTAGTACTTAGTGTGTCAGTACTAGTAGGAATACTTATTAATATTAATTTTTGTCTCACATTGAGAGATAATCTGTATGTGTTAAATTATTCCATTTCAGCAACTGAATTTTAATACGTTTTATATAACTTTGGAAATTATTTGAACCAAATTTTATACTGCTAATATACTGCGCCTTTTTAATCTCTATGGACAGGATCTAGTTCAGTGTAAAAAGATGTGACAATATTATTAAAAAAATGTTTGTAATCTACATGTTTTTATGCACATGCATATATATACATAAAAGATGTAACATAATTTGTAGATATTAGCTCATATGATTAGGTGCCTTCCTTTATCGAGTAGCGTTCAAGCTTGCAGTCTTTGCTGTTGTGTAGCATAAAAGCTGATAGTATTATAAGATAAACAGAGTCAATTGTATTTGTATATGTAAGGGATAGTGTATCTGAGAAATTGTTTTCTGTTTAGTTCCTACGCATAACGGTGAGATGTATGTAATCTACAGGAAGTTGAAAGCGATTTTTAACGCCACCATCGCAAGAGTGATTTACGCAAATTAAATATTATAGAAAATTAAACATTAAATTTCAGTGAACCGACATGATGAATTCGATGAATTCGACGAGAAATATAATTTGAATATATTTATTGAACATACGGGAAAACCGTTGTTATTCCAAGCCTTAAAATAATATACTCCATCATTCTATGCACCGTGTATAAAATAGAACGAACTAGGTGCTAAGAAATATCGAGCATTTTTAATTTAACGTTCTAAAAAGAGTGTAATTTCATTATATAAATTCTTACGACTTTACGTATGTAGTATAGATACGATACATTCCTTCTTTAAATTTTCATATATTGTTATTTATTATATACCGTTGGTTTGTAGGTCCTTTTCTCTTCGTTTTCTCACGTATGCGCGCAGAAGATGAAATAAATGTCCTAAATGTGTGTGTCGGAAAGTTTTACGGATACTTTACTAGTTAATACTTGAATTTCGTCACTGCCTGCACTAACAGGTGTTACAGTATTTTTCTTTACCATCTATCATGAATAACAACAACGTAATTGTCGTGTTTCGGAAAGGTATAATATAAAAAGAAGTCACGCGTTCTCGTTTATGCTAAGTTTAACAGTGCGAACTTCTACTCTTAGGACGATCAAAAATGTTATTCCAATGTGTACACAATGTGTGTATGTGTAATATAATAATGAAAATTGTGTAAAAATGTATAAAGAGAATGCGATTATATAGAATATGAGAGGGACGCGATTATTTTCCACGGCAGAGCGGATGAGTCTTTAATTTTTTAGGCATACGAAGAAAATAGTTATTGAAGACACTATCTCTGTATAAAATATATAAATAAAATGTACACTATTAACATAAATATTAATCATATACATGTCCTGTCATATTTCTTTCAGGGGGAATCTGTATTTGTTATATTTCACAAAAATACTGTCAAGTTTGTCGCGTGGCTAATTTTACCCGAGGATGTCGCTCAACAACAACAACAACAAAATTTTTCTCCTAAATTGCGCTGACTCTTCCTCGCCATGATGAAGTTTATCGAGCACGCGGCCAGCCAAATGAAGAAATTGAACCAGCTCGTGCATATCGCGAGCTGAAGCGCGATCGCGGTGTTCATCTCGCCACGTCTCCAGTGGTTCTTATCTGGCTGAACATAATCCATGAAATCGAAAATCGCACCGCACGAGAGTCTGTTATGAATCGCCTACACACAATGAGACGAATTAAAATAAATAGATGGTCCTAATTTTAAAAAGTCGCATTTTATTTTTGGAATATACCAGTTAAAATTATTTAAGTTGGAAGGAAAAGTAAAATGCTCATCTTACTTGAATTTCCCGGCCTCCCGAACCCAAGAGTTGAAGGAGATTTCGTTTGTATTGTTCGCAAGTTTTATAGTAGCCATCGGTTATCACAACCGCGTGGGCAAGAGACAGGCAGCAAACGAACGCTGCGAGGAAACCGATAGGCATCCACCATTTAAAAGTAACTCTTTTTTTTATAGTCATCACGACGTGTCCATTAAGGTTTCTTCTACAAGAAAAATTTAATTTTAAAAAACACAATTGTGTAAATTAAAAACGAGAAGTAATACAGTTTAAAGTTTCACTCTCTTCCCTATCTTAACAATTAATATAAGACATAAAAAGTTTTATAAACTTCAAGATAACAATATGCCATATTAACAAACGGACTCTATTCAATATCTTAATTAATATTTAATTTAATTTTTAAAAATTTTATAAATATATAATTTTAATATAAAATTTTTATAAATATAATTTTAATTGTAATTAATATTTCCCATACAGCACAGAACATTGCAGTAACATTGCAATATTGCCGAAATGTTGCTGCAATGTTCTGTGCTGTGTATGGGTTAATTTTATAAATATAAATATTATAAATAAAATAAATTCTCACGTTTGGAAATAAAAATAAATGTTTACGTTTTTGCTTTCTTAAGACAATCTGGAAAGGAACTTCCATCACCATCACTTCGAACGAAACAATTTTTAATAATCTGCATAGATGATAAATGAAAAAAATTTGTAAGCACCTGGCGTCATCGTATAATTGTCTGCTAATTCGCTTAGGCTCATCCAGATTTTTATGTATGCAACACCTGTACCCGTGATAGGCGCTGAGACACAAGGCGATTAGGATGACAGGTACGAGACAATAGGAGGCGAAGTGGCACAGCTTCACGTCGCCGCCGAGAAACGTGCGAAACGTATTGATGCCGTACAGTATGCAGCCGCAATCGACGTCGATGCAACCGTCTAACGTCCATACCCAATGCTGCCATGTAGTCACCAGCGATATGACAGACGTGACGGAGAACACCAAGGCTCCGGTATACAATACCGCCAGCCATGTTTCCGCTTGTTTCTTATTCATAATTGCTCCTTAATCCGCGCCTCCTTTATCCGAATTGTCGATTAGAAGAGAATTCTTCGAACTCATCCACCTGCTCGTCGTTGAAAAATGTTGCCCGTCAGTAGAAGCTACACAATTGGAAAATTTGTGTTAAATTTAACATATTTCACCCGTCCCCCAAATGGTACGTCCACCCAAATTTTTGTGTTAATTTAACATAGGATGAATATGTTAGAAAGTAACACAAATATTGTGTAAAAATTAACACAAGAAAATGTAACACTTTGACACAAATTGTGGAAACATATTTCTTTAGTAAAATTTACTTTTATAATATTTTAAATTAACACGTTTTTTTATTACATTTTATTTATTTATTTTAGAATTAACGTTTTAAAACTACAATATTTTTATGTTATTTGTTCAATTACTTATAAATTCTGTTATTTTAGCACTAAGAAATGTTTAATATCAATTTATAACACAATAATATTCAAATAACATAACCACATTATGTTAAATTAACTCGGGTATATTAAAAATTCAACACAAAAATTTTAACAAGGACCGGTTTTAACATAAGTATACAAAATGTTTTTTACTGCGTACATATAGTTCAACATCCATCTTATTCTCGTCCATGGAAAGAGATTCTTCCTTTATTCATATTTGAATGATTATAGCTTCGTGTATGATGTGTGAGATGAGTTCACCTGAAAGATTGAGAAAATAAGTTTTATGAGCCTGATCTCCGTCCGGTTTTTTATTTACAGATTTACGGGTATATCCGAGTTAAAAACGTCGTTTTTCTTATATCATCCTAATCTCCAATTAGAGTGTCGTATTTTTATTTCAAAACGCGGAGAGCAATAATTAATACATATTTTTGCCACGAAAGAAGATACAACTAACTTGTTAGCTAGTAATTAATAATCGTATGAAATGCAGATAGAAGAGAAGTGGCGATCATCGATGAAAATATTATAATCGACAATTATACATTGTCAAAAAATTAATTACACTACCGCTCAAAAATATTTGCCCATTTTAATTTCTATATGAATTTTTTCATGTTTAATTTTTATTCCAATTCTGTTATATTCTCTTTATATTTGTAGAATGAAAAATTTTTTATTAAACATTATTATTACATTCAATGTCCACTCTTAAAATTGTTTATTAATCTTTTGAATTTCTATCATTTAATTAAGGAAGACAAAATGGGTAAATACTTTTTGAGCGGTAGTATATATTATACACAGAAAAAAAATGCTATTGCTTCAATTAAAGTCTACGTCACGGGCTACCACAAACATAAATAGTTCATTCAATTGTATTATGATTGGACCAAATATCTAGATTATTCTTTTATTTATTCTTTTAATCATTTCTTTTTTAATTATTCTTAAGAATAATCTAGATATTTGGTCCAATCATAATACATTTAAATGAACTATTTATAAACAAATAAGAGATGGAATATTCTTCGCCAATAAATAATATTAAACCACAGGTCGAAAAATGTCGCGATTCGCGATATATTAATTTAAATTAAATTGGCCAGTTGTGTCGAAACAAATCTCTTCTGTGGTTGAACTATTTATGTTTGTGGCAGCCCGTGACGTAGATATTATTTGAAACAACATTTTTTCAGTGTAGTTATAGCTTTTAATAGGTCTCGGAAAGTTTTAATTTCAGGCCGATTTGGCGAATGCTAATTTTAATTCCTGCTTTCATGTTCAACTTTATTTAATCGAGTCTCTGTTTAATTGATTTTCAAGCTCGTCGAAGCCCTGGAACGTCATGATCTGCCGGTGCGCGTAGACAGGAAACGCGTGGCGCGCGAAGATTCGCGTAGAATTGTAAAACATGCGAAACAGCTTGAGAACGGCATAAATATTTTGGAGAAGCTATCTCCACGTTCGACAGATCTATTCTCGGCAGATTGGGCCTCTCAATTTCATCTATCTCCATCGTACGCATATCCAGCTTTGCGCATCTGACCGAGATCCGTTTTCCGTCATTGACGCGGTATCTTCACCGTAGATTCCACAATATCAGTGTTGTAAACAGAATTGGGAAGTAACGCGTTACTTGTAAGTAATCCGTTACCGTTACTTTTTTATATTTTATATATTTTTATATTTTATAATGATTTGGTAACGACGTTACATTTTTTCATGACGGTGACGGTAACAGAAAAGTTTTTTTTTCCGGGATTGGAAAAGTCACTTTTGAAAAGTAACTCGTTACCGTTATTCCCCACACAGCACAAAACTTAACAGAAACGTTTCAAAGTTTCAGAAACGTTTCTGAAACATTTCTAAAACATTTCTGAAACTTTGAAACGTTTCTGTTAAGTTTTGTGCTGTGTGGGTCGTTACTCGTTGAAAAAAGTAATTCGTTACGTAAAAGTAACGAGTAAAAGTAACGCGTTATTTTCGCGTTAC
>NJRL01001516.1:0-19479 GCA_003063815.1 Aphaenogaster rudis
AACTAATGTTTTAGTTGAACGTATCGGACTAAATATTTTAGTTTTTCAACAAATTTTTTTTCTCGGTGTAGTCTTCACACGCGCACACGTGTGTTGCGTGACATAGAGATACTGTCGCTAGATACTATCGCGGTCTTTTCTATGCTATTTTAACGAGAGTCATTTTGAATTGTCATTAAGAGTCGAGAGTCATCAAGAATTGTCTTAGCAACTGAGAGAGGCAGAGACGAGACGAGAGGATTTTCGGATAAAATTTCCGATACCCTGGGCGAAGGCGGCATATGAAGGCGGAAGGCGATTGGGAGAGAGGCGTAAAATGTTTTGCGCAATTATCGCGGATCACAAAAAGTGACTGATCTACCCTCCGGAATAAATTGGCCGTGTTTTTCGAATGCCGGTCGGAAACGCGGAGGCGCGTTTCGAAGTACGAAAGGATCGTTCCCGTGGCGCGCATATAACGGGGAGCCGCGCTGGAAGGCAAGGAGCCGGGCAAGGCAAAGCAAGACAAGGCCTGGCAAGACACGAGAGAGGCTTGGCTCTTTCTCTCTCTCTCTCTCTCTCTTTCTTTCTCTTTCTTCCGAGTCCGAGGCGAAGTCGCGTCGGCAGTCGCCACGGCCGTTTCTCAACCCTTTCGCGGTTACGTCACGTTAAAAAAGCTATTTGGGGTCAACACCCCGCGCTGCAGCGACACGTGTAGTACTCCTTGGATCCCTCCGTTCCCCCGCCCGCTCCGCCGCGGCCCACCACCCCGCGGTAACGCGAAGACAGCCCTCTCTCCCTTCTACTCCTCCGCGCGCGCAAGCAATGACGCCATTGCTGTCACTTCCCTCCCCTCCCCCCGTCTTGCTCGCCTACTTTAAGCGTTCCTTCTACTCTCGCCAAGGTTTCTAAGCTTCCTAGACGCGTCAGGGCCAGGATCCCGATTCTACGGGCGCACGAAGCACCGGGCGCCAAAGATCGCTGATAGGGTTGTTGCCAAACTGTATGGTAGAAAGCGTCATGCACTTTCGTCATTAAACATTCTCGATTATATATACACACAAAATACATATATATTTTTTAAAAATGTATACTTTGTACAATAAAGGGAGAAATGGGAAAACAAAATTAAACGTAATATCGAAACATTAACCCTTAAGAAAAAATAATCATTATGGTCAAGAGTTTGTGCAATATACAGCAAAAGCCTTGCGACAGAGGAAGCGTTCGACGGAGAGAGAGAGAGAGAGAGAGAGAGAGAGAGAGAGAGAGAGAGAGAGAGAGAGAGAGAGAGAGAGAGAGAAAAAGAGAGAGAGTGGATTATTGGGAAGGGATAAGACGGACCGAGAGACGGAAAGAAGGGGGAAAGGCAAAGCAGCCCCGAGCGATACAGCCCTGGCCGTGGGCGCAGCGAAAGAGTGGTAGGAGAGCCAGCCGAGTTTCTCGGGGAACGAACGAATGAGCGCGCACGCTCCGAGCTAGAACTAGCTAGAATCTCGCTAGAGCGGAGCCAAGGACACTAGACGATCAGCAACGGCAGTCGCAAGAGTCAAACGACAGTGACGGAGGCGGTGGCGGCAGCATCAGAGGCGGTGGTGACTCCCCTTCACCCCGACCCACGCCGTCTCCGTGCTACGTTTACCCCCAACCCCTCCCCTCGCTCCTGATATTACCGTCGGCGTCCTCCACCCCCTCCACCACCGCCGACGCCGCCGCCGTTACCGCCGCTGCCCCGAGAGTCTCTCCTCGCAGCTTCCCCTTCCAGGTACTTTTTTTTGTCCGACTGTACGCCACTCTCGCGTCCATCGCGACAAGGCGGCCGCCTCGATGCCTTTTTATCAGTCGACCGAAAAGATCCCGCGAGGATCCTGCCGCCGTATTGCGCCCCGGGCGATTGCACTCGCTCGAGAGTGCGGGTACGCGAGAAAGAGAGAGAGAGAGAGAGAGAGCAACCCTCGGGCATGCTGCGAGAATACAAATATATAAATACACCGCATGTATATGCGTATATCGCGAGAGAGCTCCCCCTTGCATTCGTCTGGCCGCGCGAAACGGCGCGGACGTTCCGTTAAACGCGGCTGCCGAGGGGTGAGAGGGGTAGAGCGAAGGGGATAGGAGGGAGGGCAAGAGAGAGAGAGAGAGAGAGAGAGAGACAGATAATCGCAGAGTGCGGGCGACATGAAGTCGCGGCAGCGCATTCGCGAAGCGAGGCACGCGTGTCGGGGTGAACGTGTCGCGGCCCTGTTGCCAGCGTAGCAATTCCGACCTGGTGGGACGACGCGGGAAACTACTCAGGGTTACTCGATTGTGTTTTTCGACGGTGTGCGCCGTGACTTTGTCGGCAGCTTTGCGGGATTCGGAGGGGTGAAGAGGAACGACGCTTTGGAGCGCGGCATCATCAGCGGGCAACTCCAACTGGCAGAGGTTTGCTGCCGGACACGCAACAGTGGTCGGGTAGGTTGGCGCACAACTTGAGGTTCCGTTGCGAAGCGACCTCGTGGCGGCGGTGGCGACGGATAGCGAGAGAGAGAGAGAAAGAGAGAGAGATAGAGAGAGATGGACGCGGTTCGCCGCCGCCGTCGTCGCTGCCTGGCGGAAAAAAGTGCGCAGGCGCGCGAATCGCGCTCTCGCTACTAACCCGCGACGACACCACCGCCACCTTCCCTTCTCTCCCCACCCACCCTCGTCCGCGTTCCGCGCTCGCGAATTTCCTGTCTCGCGGCCAGGGGAGGAGGTGGCGGGGGAGTCGCCTCGTCGCATCCCTCTCCACGTGCATCCCCGCGACGTTCGAGGCCGGTCCATCCCCACCCTCTTCCTCCTCGCGGGAAAGGACTTTGGTCTCCGTTTCTCTCGTCCTCCGCCTTGACCCTCGCCCCATACCCACCCGAAATGGTCAGCACTTTCGCGACGGGAGGATGAAGTTTCTCGGTAACCGAGTCGACCCGGCGCGGCGCGGCGCGGCGCGATAGTTTGACGCGGGAGTGGACTTCAAGGTCGAAGGGTAAACTCGGGTGAGCCCCCGCGCCCTGCTAAAGTTTCAACGACGGCATTGTTCGCGCGACGGCTAATATTCGCGCATATTCCGGTCCACCCTTTTTTATACGTTCCCCTCGACGAGAGAGAGTCATCGAGATTACGCACAGCGTTAACTCGAGAGGAGCGGAACTCTCGGCCGCGGGAACGAGGGGAGGAGGGTGCGTTTGAAAAAGAAAAAAAAGAAAAAAAGAAGCCCGCGGCAAGGGGAGCGTCGTGGGGGCGGGCAAAGCGAGCGGCCGGCTCTCCGGATCTGAGAGCGTGAGAACAAAGGGGCGAAAGCAAGTGCCCTTTTTCGAGGGTGATCGAGGGTGAGGGCCGAAGTAGACCGGGACGGGAGCGGGATGCGATTCACGGGTCTCGCGGGCGTCGAACGAGGACAGCGCGACGTGCAATAAGAATAATGCGAGAGGAAACGAGAGAGCCCGTCCGTTCCTGCGGGGGCTAACGCGAGGAAGAAGCGACGTATGGGAGGAGGGTGAAGCGAGGGATAGGGGGGAGTTTCACGTTCACGACGGAGCGGTCGGAGAGACGCGCGTCGCCGCGTGCGGGAGACAGAGACGGGACGAGGAGGGGGAGAGAGAGAGAGAGAGGGGGGGACGAGTGGTAGCGTGGAGGACGGCGCGAGCGTGCCCGGGGGTGTGCGGGGAACGCGCTGCGTAGGGTGTGGGGGTGGGGGAGCGAGCGAGAGGCTCGCCAGGGTAGAGAGCGCGCGCGAGGGTGTAGTGGGGGAGCTCTGCGCCTCGTTTCGTCTCGTCGCGTTTGCGTCGCGTCGCGTCGCGTCTCTAGGTGGCGGTGGTGGTAGAAGTTTGCGCTCTTGCGGGAGGTTGCGAAGCGCGCGCGGCCGAACTCCACCGTCCACGACGACGACGACGACTTCGGAGTTGGGAACTCGGTTCGGCTCGACTCGACTCGGCCGTTGTCGGCTCGGCACGGTGGTTCGTTCGGTTGAACGAGGGCGCGTGAGCGAGCGAGCGAGCGAGCGAGGCGAAGGCGAACGTACATTCGTTGGTTCGGGCGGGTGTGTGTCGCGCTCGCTGCTGGTGCGGTGCGGCACGACGACGGTGAAGGGTACTGCGAGTGGAAGACACGTCCGTGCCTGGCTGGTTGGCTAGGCGGGCGTAGGCGAGGTTCCGTGACGGCCGTTCGGTGGCGCAGCAGAAATTCCCCGGCACGGCTCGGCTCGGCTCGCGCGGGTTGGTCAACGGCGTGGTGTGCGTGCGCCTTCCGTCTCGCTCTCGCGCACGACGCCCGACGCGAGTGTGCGTGGCTCCGCGGCGTATACGTGTACGTATACGCTCGGCCGCTCCGCGCGTACGTATCTGCCCCGAGAGAGTCCGTCCGCGCCTCGACTTGCTGACATGGCGTCCTAGTGCTGCGCACGGGCCAAGTTGCACGTCCTTACGCGCGCGCCACGGAAACGGATCTCCGCTCCTCTCTCTCACCCCGTGTCGTCGTCGTTGTCGTCATCCTCGTTGCAACCGCGAGGATGCCAAGGTAAGTGTGAGTGGTGCGCGTCGTGACGCCCGCGTCTAAACGATAACCAGGCGGCACAGCCGATCTCCGACGAGCGCCTTCTCGTCGTCGTCGCCCTCCTTTTCATTGTCCTCGTCGTCGTGTTGTGTTGTCGCGTCCGTCTCGCTCGCTCCCCTTGTCACTCGACCGGAGCGACGAGGAGAAGAAGAGAGGAAGGAGCCGAGGTGTGCCCGCGCGGTCGGGTGTCGTCGGTCAGGACCGGGCGGTGTCGATAAGCCCGAGAAACACGCGAATCGCTCGACGGCGACGACGGCGAAACGAGACGGGACATCGGCAGGGTCGTTGCCATCGCGAGCCACCCTCGCGAATCGATATCAGTCCAGCGCGACCAGACGATCTTTCTCTCGTTTCCTCCCTCGCGCGACACGTATACATCTCTTTGCGCGCGCCCTCCCCCCCACCCCCTCGTCATCCTTCCTCTCTCTCTCTCTCTATCTCCGCTCTTCCACGCCATTCTCTCCCCCTTTGCACCCTCCCACCGTTCCTGCGTTCGAACCCTTCGTACCCATCTCGGTTTTTCATTCTCTTCCACCTCGGCCGGGTGCCGAGGTTCGTCCGGTGCGTTCGTGCGCGCGGTGCTCAGCCCCGCGAAGTTGCCGCGAGTGTGTATATGGCCTGCGCTCGCGCGCGTGTGTGTCTGTGTTTACGTATGCGTGTGTGCACGCCGCGCGCGCTCTCCTACGTGGCTGCGTCGGAAGGGTTAACAGCGGCGAGAGTCGGCGGGGCAGAACGGAAGAGGTTAGTTTCGAGGTAGTTTCTTTTCCACGAAGCGAAACCGCGATACAGAAGGAACTCGCTCGCTCTCCCTCTCTCCCTTTTCCTCTTCCTCCCTCCTTCCCTGCCACCCCTTAAGGAAGAGTGAGACGGAGAGCGCGGACCCGAGGGTACTACGTGGCTTATCGGCGCATCGACGAGCGCGGCGTGCTTCTCGACGTGGATTTTTCGCTCGGGAGAGGGTTGCGTAAATCCCTCTCCCCTCTCCTTTCTACCCCCCTCTTCCTCCCCCTCGCCCCCGTGCCGCCACCCTACCCTCCCATTACTCTCCCCTTACCCCGCCACCCCCTCCCTCGACGTGTCGCGCGGTCGGCTACGGCGCTGCCCATAGGCGCCGATACGCCCCGGGGTGTCGAGGCCGACTTCAGCCCGCTCGGCGGAGCTCGGTCGTCTTCGGCCGCGTCCGTCCGTCCGTCCGTCCGTCCGCCGGGCATCCTCCCCCTCGCCAGTCGCCAGTCGCGCTCATTGAAGCCGCGTGCGTGCGTGCGTGCGTATGCTTCGTCGCCGCGCCTCCGTTGAATTTTTTTCTCCTCCGTCGTGACCGTCCGCGGTAAATCCACGCTCGCGACTCTCCACGTTCCCTCGTTCGCGCCCGTAAATGTCGTAAACGTAAGCGCGATAACAGGTGAGCCACGACGAGGGCGACCACGACGTGGATTCAGTTTCGGAGCACGTGTCTCTTTGGCCGCTCCGTGCTCCTTCCTCTCATCTTCGAAGGGGGCTGAAGGGGGGAGGAACGAACGGACGCTGATGCCGCGTCGCGCCAAGTAATTAAGTCGATCGACGCAACTTTGTGGTGTGATAACGAGAATTGTGCAACCTGTGCGTCCCCCGCGCGCGCGCCCGCTCCCCGCCCCGAGAAGGAGGCGCTGGCTTGTGGATGCGCGACGTGTTCGTGAGTCACGTCGGGGTGCTGCCGGTGTGTGGGTGAGTTTTTGTACCTCGTACGCCTGAGTGCGTGCGTGCGTGCGTGCGTGCGTGCGTGTAAACGCGCAGTGCCGTGTCTCTCGCGATTTTCCCGGCGAATTTTTTTGGCGGAAGGAAAAATTACGTCGTTACGTCTCTGCAATATGCGGGAGGGAAATGTGTAAGGGGGAAAGAAGAAACGTGCGAATCGGTAACGACGAGTGTTCTCTGGGGTGTGAATGAATGTAACACTTTTTTAAAAAAGGACGCCCCAACACGGAGAAAATTTTATATATTCAAAATTACCATTTTTAATATAAATTCTTTACAATTTTTCGGGTTGGGATGGGAAGGGGGAATCTTATAGATGCTTGTTAGCAGCAGTATCATTAAATTGATTTTCAATTTAATGTTGTGATATTCGAGAGCTGCGTTTCAAGACCGATAGTGACGGCGCGCAGTTTATGGAAAAGTCACACAATAATAGAGAGTTTTTGCAATACCGTCTTTTAGATACGGTGAACGCTAAAATCACGTTATTGGGTCGAAAGACCAATCACGTTATTGGGTCGACCCAATAACGTGATTTTAGCGTTCACCGTATCTACAAAAACTCTCTATTATTGGAGCACTAAGATCCGCTATGACCGTCATTGGCCTGTCTCTCGATTTAAATTGTTTATACATATATGCGGTCTTATCCTGATTATTATAAAAATTACTACGTATGGCAGTAGCCGATTTTATAATTCCATTGCTGGAGTTATAAAAACTTTTACTTTGTTTTTCACTTAATAAGTTTAATAATTATTAATATAACATAGTAAACATTTTTATAATTCCAGCAATGGTCCACGGCTACTGCCATACATAATAATTTTTAATACAAAATTTTCTCCGTGAAGTATACGCGTTTCTCGAAGTAAAAATCGTTGCACCAAACTGTACCTCGAAAAAATCCAAGTGATATTTTTAACTTAAAAAATGGTAATAGAAGTTATCTCGATGCTTCTTTATTTTGAAAACCGTCCTTATCTTTTCTGATAAATGCATACACATGCGCGTAGTGTCTCAATCGTTCTAATCTTGAAACCGAAATTTTACGGTGATAATAGACATTTTGCCGCGGGGCACGCCGTCCTATCCGAGTTATCTCGATACAGTTAACGGGGGATTCGTGTTATCTTGGAAGATATAGACGTACTCGAGCCCGGATTGGACTTGGCTCCGCGTTTCGCAACTCGGTACCAAGGGCCTTCACACGAGATTTCGAGTGTTTATTCCACACACGAGGTGTCACGGAGGCTCTCTATCGCCACGCCTCTCTCTCGTCTATGGGAGAAGCGCCGATAATGACACCCCGTATATAGTTACGTAAACACCGTTTCCTTCGGAACTTTTCAGTTATGGATATATCTGAAATCTTTTTAATTGAAGTTGAGAAACGATTCGCGATTAAGGCTGCGGTCCACTTGGTGCTACGAATACTTCGAAGCGTTCAATTAACCAATCGGAACAAGGAATTCTATTGATTGTCCAATTAAAAAATGCTTCAAAACATTTGTGGCATCAAGTGGACCACAGCCTAAATCTCCCGTTGTAGAAATTACACACGTGCAATCGCACCCGAGTACACGTGGAACGCACACGTCGCTGCATTTCTTCCAAACTCACAACCCACGATATTAGCATCTTATCAAAAGCAAATCGTCGAATTATTTTCTTTGATCACATATTTGGAGCTGAATTTTTCTCAGAGAATTTTTCGACGTACGTTCTTTTCATATAACGACACATTCGTCTTCGTTTAATATATATTAGCCATATCTCTGGTTATCGCGCGAGAGAGGCTAAAAAAAGGGTCACGAGATATCCTTTCGATCTCACCCTCGTCGTTCAAGGACCCGAGCGTCTCGACTTCATAGAAAGTGCCGTAAATTCGAAGTGTTGGAGTAATGGTGGTTCGGGGGACGAGGGGGGGAGGGGGAAGAAGAGAGGGTGGTGAAGAGTGCGGAGGGCTGCGATACACGCGGGCGACAAGTGCGTGCACGCAACGAAGCGTCGACACGTCGACCGTACCCACGTGCGTTCCGATGAGAATTTACATGCGACTTCCTGCGGGCTCTCGGCCCTCCCTCCTGATTAAGAGTAGCGTGACGATTTTATCGCGGTACCCGCGAGGGGTTGAAGCGGCGCCAATTATGGTGGCGATGATGATGATGATGATGATGATGGTAGTCACGGCGAAGGGAGAACGTAGATAAACAGCGCACGGGGTTAATATATACGTTACGCATCGAATACGCCAATTTTTCAATCTTCAGATTGTCGCGAGGATTCCGAGCTTCCTGTTAATTCGTTTTTATCTCCTTGGCGTTTCCTGGAATCTCGTGATGCCTCGGATCCTGGATTTTCTCTGATATCTAATCTCCCCCAGGATTCCCGCCAGTTTCTCCCCCACGAGTCTTTCACTATCTGACATTTCGTTTTTTTTATTGTTTGTATGGAAAATTTTCCCAACTTTTCGACTTTTGGCCTTTTATACATGCTTCCCGCATTATCTGATTATTTTCTCCGCGTACTCTCTTTGAATAATGCAGAGTTTGGAGTAGAGAAAAAAAAACTGGGGGTGTTCCCTGAACCGAGGAAAGGGGTTTCCGTGTATCGCGACTATAAAGCGATGGGGGTTTCCTTTTTCCTGTTCTTCCACGGTGAACTGAAATCATAGCATTACGCATCTCTCCGCCGTTCCTGTTTCCTTTCGTTAATTAATGTACATTCAGTCGTACTCGGACCGTGTCAAAATCCATATCATCGAACCCATTACCGGTAAGCTTTATATCAAAGCTAATTCCGTGTATATCACGCGAACTTATACAGGGTGCTCCGAGTTGTTCGCACCTTATTCCATGTACGATGTTCTTAATCCAAGTATAATTTTATCTTAAAATGCCATCCGTTTAATTTTAATCGCGCTTTTTTATAGCCATAGAAATTTTTTATGGTCAGCTCGTCTTGTAAGTAAACGCGTAGAAGGCAAGCGATTTACGAAATTTGCCCATTTAACGGTGACAGCTGTTGTAACGTATCTGTTTCCCTTCTTTTATCCCCTTTCCTTTTATTACGTGTGTCGATTTACAACCGCGCGATCGTCAGGATATATCCGTTACAAGAATGTCGGGACTCGGACAGCGGTTTGCACTCTTGCCAACTCGTTGAAGTTTTGATTTTCAGGAAGATAGGGTAAATTGCGTGCGTGCACCGCGAGCACGATTATGGCCTTACGAAGAGATATCGCAGACTTGTCTCTTATCGGATTTTTTTCATGTAATTAAGAACTGATTTAATTTCGGATATTTCCCAGGTAGAAAAAATGTTATTTCTCAGTATGCATTTTTCGGGTTTCTGTATATATCAATAATTGTTAAAAATAACAATATGATTCAAATATATAGTTACCATATTTATTATACAGATTATCATATAAATTATAATTTATATAAATTAATGTATGTAGATAAAATTCAGAAAAATAAAATGATTAGGTACGCTTTCTTATTGATGTATTATTATGCTTTAAAATACATAAAATATTATAATTTTCTGTTTTTAAACTTTATACTTATTTATATTGCGATCGATCACGTAATAAATATAAAGTTTCTTAGAGTTATAAATGGTAAAAAAACAATGATTCGATTACAATTTGCTTTACAATGGAATTTTCTCTATCGGAATTATTTTTCGTTCAAAATTGTCTATTTGTCCTATGGTGAGTTTCTTCTATTCTTGAATATTGTTTAGAAATCCATGTTTAGATAATGATTTTTAAACGAGTAAGTTAGAGTCGTAAATTGAATTTTTAGGAGTGATTAGGATAGAAAGTTAGGAACAGTATTTAAATATTGCTTTCTCAATCCCACTTCTCTGGGGGCGACAAATAATTTTTATTGAAAAAGTACTTTTGCAGTGATTGTAAAATGATAAAATTAACATTTGCTTCGCAATAAATTTAAGAAATTAACTTGCAAATTTGGATCAACTGTAGCATTTGTGATTGACAAATTCCAAATACAATACATCAGTCCAGGTCACATAAAATCCTTTTTCGAACGAAACAGTTTGCCTCCATGATCGTTCCAACAGAGTTGTTCCAAATCTCTATGCATTCAGACTCGTGTCTCGCCCCCTTGTCCTCTTTCTCTCTCTAAGTCCTTGATTCAATTAGCCGATCGATTTTTCGAATGACGTCGCTTTATTCCTGGACGCGGCCCTCCGAGCGCGTTGTGGCACATTATTCTGTAATTGTCATATTCAGAGGGGTGTCGAATATCCAACAATGCCCCCTCTTTCGTTCCCTCTCGCCGAAGGTGGATGAAGGTCGCGGTCGGGGAGGGGCGTAAGGATTTATTCGTGAGGACCGTTCCTTCGAGCCGGCTCCCTTTGTCCTTGCATTCGCACGCAAGAGGAGGAAAAAAGGGGACTTTGCAACCCCGCTGCACTTGCGTGTGCACTTGTTCCTGCGGCTACGCCGTGCGACTGCAAGTTCGAAATGGGTGTCGCGCCCTAGTTACACCTGCCGCGTCTTGTTTGTGCCTGGCGTGCACAGGGTCGAATTCAGGTAGTCGGCAAAACTGGGGGAGAAAAGAGACGGAATATTGCTGAGCAGTCTTGATGGTATGAAATTTTTACGTTTCCGGACGAACAGGCTGAAATACAATTGATGGCAGCTTTTCAGAGGTTTCTGTGGAAAATCGAAACGGAAAGAAAGGAGTGAAAATAAGGATACTGCCCATCCCTGATGGAATGGACGGTCTACGAGCATATAGGAGAACGTTCCCGCGTATAATCCCTTTCCGAGAAAGAGGAGACTCAGAATATACTCGTTCTCAGAAAATTTTCTTGGAATATTATAGGATAGTCTTGTTTCCTCGTTCAGAAAAATATCAGTCTCATAGTGGTATCTATATAATACCCTTTAAGATTTCGAAACCCTTGGAGGATTTCGTAGAAAGCCGCGAGCTTCTAGAAAATAATTTTTTAAATATTAATATAAAATATTTCTACACTTTATTATTTTATTAAATATTCTAAAATTTATTATTTTACAATCTTATATGAATGAAAACATATTTCTAAAATATTCTCAGGGATGATTTTTTTAGAAGATATTTTTGTAGAATGTTTCTCTGTATTGTTATCAGAGCGAAATTCTCAGAATAGTCAGAAAACCAGGACGCGGTTTATGGATCGTTGGCTTTACGGATTTAATGACTAATTCGCCAGTGTCATATCGGATTGTCTCGACGTGAAATCAGGGGTCCCACGTTGTGTTCCACTGATTTTCTACGTAATTTTTCGTTCCCATAGAGCGATTCGATCCATGCACCGGTGCCCACCCCAACTCGACCGCCCCTTGTTTTTGTACCCCTCGGAGCCCTCGTCACATCCCCGAGTTCTTTTATTTTTTGTTCAGTCGCCGGTGTCCCTGTCCTCGTGCAACATTCAGTCACCGGAACCGCGACATCCTTTCGCGGATCGCCCGCGTTTCTTGCGATCCTTTTTTTCCCTCCCCTTGACGCGCGCGCGCGCGTCCATTGAGGTCGAGCGTCACGCACGACGGCGTTGCGAACGGTGTGAGGAAAACTCGTAAAATTCCCTCGTTTTTCCCCGCAACCGCTTCAATTAATCCCACGTCATCTTCAGACATTATTGTGTGAATGCCGGTTACTGAAGGTACTTTCAATAAATTCCAAAAGAGTCCTGGATGTTAAATTCCTTCGTTGATTGTACGAATATATAACGAGTAAGAAATATGTCGCTGTAGAAAATCGTTATAGCCCGTTCCTGAAAGCCTGTGAAATTTTTGCGGTGCTGAAAAAATTTTTGCGGGATGGGCGCCAATGCGCGCGGCGAGGTCGAGCGTCGTCATCGCCGTCGCTGGGAGGGTGGCGAGAGGGCGAGAGGGACGTCGGAGAGGGCTGGGAGTTGTAGGACCGCCGGAGGCTCGGGGGGGAGAGCGGGATGCGGAGCCACAAAGATGGCCGCTCCGGCAGCGAGCGCGCATGAGGGGTCGACTCGGTGAGGGATTCTTAAATGCGGCGTGCGTTGGCGGGAATCAAATCTTTTTCGCTCGCGATTTCTACGGATGAGGATTAAAATAATAATAGTAATACTTTTCAAAACGTGTTTGCGCCTTTCTGTAGAAATCAGCCGACGATAACCGCGACTGAGTCCTCTAACTAGACTAACTTCAGGTTAATCCCGGGCGTGCGCGAGCGTGCGAATCGGGAGTATCGCGCCGCTTCTCTTCGCGAAGCTTCGAAAATGTGGGACACGGCTGTGTGCTCGGCGCGGCGGCCGGCAGGGCCCCGCGGCTTCCCCCCTCCCCCCGCTCGTCGCGAAATTCTCCGTTAACTCCGCCGTACCTGGTGGCACGCCGCGGCTAACGGAATGAGCAGTACCTGCGCTGACTGACGGCGCTTCTACACACACACACACACACACACACATACACATACACACACACACACACACACACACACACACACACACACACACACACACTGGCTCACGCGCCAGATATACAGGGTGTACCGGGAAACCCCGCCCGCCCGCCCGTCTGCCCGCACGGCTGTGTACCCGAAGCGATACTTTGTCGCCGTAAACTTCATCACGCGCCCACAGAGCGTTCCCGCTAGCCAAGATAAAGAACGTTCCCTCGTAGCTTTTCAACGTTAATTGCCTTTGCAAATAATGCAGTTATTATTCGCGGTTATTATTCGGTTGATGTACAGCTAGAAATAATTAAGTTAAAACTCGACGAAAGACTTCCTGCATTCTTAATTGCTTCTGTAGAACGTTTCCTGACATTTTCGATTAACGCGTCTGTTGGGAGAATTTGTGTGGACACCTCGTATGCGTGCACTCGTGACGCATGCAGGCGTGCGCGTCCAAGAATGTGTGTGCCGTCGTTCCAAGCGCATCCTGGCACTCCCCCAGTGGGTGGAGGTGTGACAGGGAACAGATATCCGAGTTCGTCCTCCTCGAATTATTATTATCGCGGTCCCACGGGAAGGAAGGGAGAAGCGATCGCGTCAAATATCTTCGTTAACAATTTAAATATCATCAATAACATGATAATTAATAGAAATACATAAAATTACTATGTATGGCAGTAGCCCTATAATAACATAGTTATTATATTAACATAATAGCTGGATTACAAAAATTTTTGTAATTTCAGCAATGGTCCAGAGCTACTGCCATACATAGTAATTTTTAATATAAAATTTTCTCCGTGTAATATTAAAAATTTCACCCTAACATTGTATGTATTTGTATTAATTATCATTATTTTTATATACAAAATTTTTATATACAAAAATTTTTACTATGTTTTCACAAATGAGTTTAATAATTATTAATATAATAACTATGTTATTATATTAATTCAAATGAGTTTAATAATTATTAACATAATAACTGTTATTATGTTAATAATTATTAAACTCATTATATTAAATAACTATGTTATTATGTTAATAATTATTAAACTATGTATTAAAACATAATGAAAATTTTTGTAATCCAGCAATGGTCCACGGCTAGTGCCATACATAGTAATTTTTAATATAAAATATTCTCTGTGTATATGAAGATACATTTCATTACAAGAATGTCTTAACAATGCTGCAAGGAAATAGCATGATCGAGTCGACGAAGGAGTCGCTACGGCAGTCGTGCACTATCGCATAATTGCTAATTAACGATGTAATCGCGCCGCTTACGGCCTTGTGTTTTCCTTGCCCTAATTATTATAGTCACACGAGGTGGAAGGTATCAGAAAGACTTCGCGCCAGAGGCTGGGATCGAGCCAGCCCTCCGATATATATCAAGCGGAATTCAATCTTACGGGTCAATTTTATAAATTACAATAATTATTCCTTTAAATTACAATAGAAGGAATATCTCGTAACACGTGTCGAAATGCGGCGTAGGTATATGAATATGTGTCAATGAGCTTCGAGAAGCGAGGCCGAAACTTCGCGTTTCAATTCTCCTCGTCGGAGGAACATTCTACATCTGCGTTCGACCCCCTTCGTCGTCTTTCTCTTCTTTCTCTTCGTTCTCTTTCGTCAGTCGATTTCGACCTCGATCCTGTCGTCGAAATTCGGCCAATCGATGCAGCAACCCCCTATTTGTAGGACGAGCGCGTCACTCCGGATGCGCGTCCTCGCCGCGCGATTTTCTCTCCCCCCTTCCCGCGCACCGCGGCCGCTTCTCCTCCTCCACCTCCTGCTCCTTGTCCTCCTCCCGTGCCCCCCCCCCCTCCCGTCGCGCCTAGCAAAGTAGCGCGAAGGCGACGAGATCGCGGCTGCGAGTCACGTAAATCGCGACTCGAGGAATCGCCGCGGATGTCGCAATCGCGGTAATATTCGCGCCGGTCTTCCTTCCCGCACTCGCGCGTGCGCGGTGGAAAGGCCGGGCGGGGTGGCGGGACGGAGGGACGGGGGAGGATGGGCGGGAGGGAGAGAGGGCGAAAAGAGAAATAAGAGGCGCGTGTTGCACCGTGACGGAATCCCGGCACGAGTGATTTCGCCGACCGGACACGTACATCCTTGAGCAGCTGACTCAGCGGAATGTTCCTCTAATCGATCCGTATCTCTCGCCTTCTTGCGAGCGGCAGGAGCAGCCGAGATGAAAAAGGAAAGGATTAAGTAGAGAGAAATAAAGACTTGCTAGAAAGAGAGCGAGAGAGAGAGAGAGAGAGAGAAAAATAGAAGAATTATTTATTAAGTCGTCGATGTATTTGGGGGAGAGGGAGGGGGCAAAATATTTACCGTGCACATACGCGGTATAACCTCGTCGCGAAAACTCGTAATTTTATTTCTTAAGAAATATAAATTTACGGGAGCGAAAATATATATCGAAGCGTAAAAGGATCGAGATGCTCGTATTTCATTTCAAACAGTTCATAGAGTTAAAGGAGAATAAAAAAAGGAGGAGAGGAGGGTGGAGACGCGCGAAACGTGATTTCTCGCCACGAACGGAGTGAAGTCAGCCGCCGGTCCGGTTCGGTCCGGTCCGTTTTTGCGGAAACGCGCGGTATCCTCGCAAAGTACGCGGAAGAAGAACGCAGGCGCGAAACGGAGGAAGAGAGAGAGACAGCTATTTCGCGCCGCCGGGGACGGCCGAGCGCGGCCGAGACCGGCCGAGGCGGAGTCCGGGCTCCGAAACGCGCAGCGGTATTCACGCGGCGCGGCGCGCCGGAGCGAGTGCGTGTATACGCCCGCTTGTTTGTCGTTGTTCGTTTTGTACCTCGCGCGGCGTGACCACTCCGTCGCGCTGATTACGCAACGCGTGGCCATGAGAGCGCCCCGCGTTCGCGCGCTCGCGAGAATGCAGCCGCGCGCTGCGCGCGCGCGCGCGCGCGCCCATATCGTCGCGCAGGATTGGCGGGATTATCAGTATCTCGCGATGTTGTTTACAACAACAAATCGGAATGCGCAAGCTCCTAAACTTCCAAGCTCCCGGCAAGCCGCGGGCGTATTCGTCGAACTTACAATTAGTAGTGCGGCTGATTCCGCCAGTCACCCGATACGTAGTAATTATAATGTGTCGGCGTCGAATTTTAGCTTATCCGCTGCTCGGCGTTACGTAACGTTTCCTTCGGCCGCCTTGTTGCTATACGACGACTTTTTTTTTTTTTTACCATCGACGCTCACCCGGAATGATAGATAGGGTTGCGAGACGCGCGACTAGCGCGACGGGGCTAGTTGAGAATCGCTGATCTAACGCGAACGTGCAGGTTCACTATGCGCGCGTGCATGCGCACGCGTGTAGGCGTGCATGGCGCGCCATGACTTGTAGGATGAGCGTGCAAAGGCGTATGTCCCGTCTGGAAATTAATGTACAGCCAATATTAGGATGCGTGAACAGCCCGCTTCATATGTGTGATATAAATGAATGCAGGTGTCGACACACAGGAAATATCGTTGAAAACGGTGGAGGGACAGATCCGACAGCTATTAGCGTTGCCCCTCGAGATGGACTCGCGACTACACTTGCGAGGAAATAATTTCTTTTTTTGTTATTTAATCGAGTAGCAATTGTGAATACGAGATTGATACCGTGTGAGCAATAATATGTCAATTATGGCGTGGTTTTTATTTACGTCGTTCCAACGCGCAGATTGAACAAGTATTTCGCTGAGCTTTTCGCACTCGAGTTAGAAACGCGCCAAGAAGATAATTTTAAATTTATTTACAAATATAAAACCTACGAGATTATAACAATTTTATTATTTTAATAATTAGGATAAGACAGCATATATGTATAAACAATTTAAATCGAGAGGTAGGCCAATGACGGTCCTAGCGGATCTTAGTGCTCCAATAATATTAATGTGTGACTTTTCTATAATATTTATTATTTTAATTAAAATTATACAGTATATATACAGGGTGATTCAAAAGGTAAGGTCAACCGGCGAGGAGGTGGTTCAGGGCGATGTTTAGAGTAGAAAAGTCCTTTGCCATTTTTTTTTATTTGCAACCGTTTCACAGTTACAACAGGTCAAATATTTAATTCACAATTCAGGAGATGTACTTGCTTACGATCATGAAAATAATAATAATATTAGTAATATAGTAATAGTAATAATAATAATAATAATAATATTAGTAATATTAGTAATAGTAATATTTTTTTTATTTAAAAAAATTTTTTTTTATTATTTTATTATTTTTTTTATTTTTTCTTTAATTAAAAAAACAAGGGCATGCTTGCGTGTTATTTTCATGATCGTAAGCAAGTACACCTCCTGAATTGTTAAATTAAATAAATAATTGAATGTTAAATAATTAAATGTTTGACCTGTTGTAACTGTGAAACGGTTGCAAATAAAAAAAAATGGCAAAGGACTTTTCTACTCTAAACATCGCCCTGAACCACCTCCTCGCCGGTTGACCTTACCTTTTGAATCACCCTGTATATATATATATATATACACTCTATAATTTTTAAATATATATATATTTGATGATCACATCCGACATATCTGCGATTATAATGTTTGCGTCTGCCCGGGTGAAGCAATATCGAATTAATCTCGCGACGTCATCGAATTCATATACTTTGGGCCTTCTTTGCACACGCGCGCGCGTGTTCCCGCAGCCGCAAAAGAGAAAAAAAAAGACGAGGAAAGAACGGAAAAGAAAAGGAGAGAGAAACCGGCCGGAGTATCACGCGAGTATCGGAGCGGCTAAGTAAACACGAGAGCGAGAGAGGAGCATCCCGACATTCGGTGCCGGTTTTTACCCGTGCGCGCTGCGTTTCGAGGAACACAGTTGTGTACACTGTCGTGATCTTCATTTACGTCTGCCGGCGAGTCCTTCCCTCAAGTCAGGTACTCTCCTCCTTCTCGCGAAAAATCGAGACACCGATATTCCAACAGCAGCGCCAGTCGCGTCAATAAAAGACGATAATCGCGTCTGCCGCGAAGGAGACTCGGTATAAAGGGCAAAGTATGACTCGCATATCTTGAATATACATTTTAATTGTCATAGGCGATGTGGCGGTGCTTTGGGAAAAAGTGTCGGTGCTTCAGGAAATCATTAGGAAACCCGTTTGCAACATTGATACATAAAATGCACGACATTATGGAGATTTATTTAATAGGCTGTAGACCTATTATGCAACTTTTAACGACAGTATCGTTGTTGTTACGTTGTCATTGCGCAGCAATTTTATCATATTGTATCTGCGCAACTGTCGTTAAAAGTTTATAGAGTTAAGCCTCGGTAGACTGATTCTGTAACTTTTAACGAAAATATCGTTATCGTTACACGGAAGGAACGGTTTTGCTGAAATATAAAAATTTGGTCAAATACAGATCTGAAAATAATTTTGTTAGACCATCAAAAGTAACTAAGTATACTGAAAGAAAGGCTTGGTTATAAAAATCCAGGCTTGGTTAATGTTACCAAGCACCTTGGTGAAATGGTTTCAACTAAACGTATAATAAGTATTACATAATTTAGTTGGCTCAACTAAACAAAATTTACTCTTTTATAATTATATCTTTTATAATGTTTATAATTATTACAAAATGTTTTGTTATTATTATTATAAACGGTAATAATAATCAAATACTTCAAAAGAAAGTATACTACTAAATGCATCTCACAAGTTTACCAAGAATTTTTTTTTCAGTACAGGACATTCAAGCATAACGATAACGCTGCAAAATGTTTTAATATTCTAGCAATTATTTTGAGCGTTTTACTTAATTACTTTTGATGGTCTAACGAAATTATTTTCAGATCTGTATCTGGCCAAATTTTTAAATATTTCAGCAAAACCATTCTTTTCGTGTATGTTATCGTCGCGCAGATATAATACATGGTAAGAAAGCTGCGTAAAACGACAATGTAACGACAACGACACGTCGTTAAAAGTTACAGAATCAGCCTACAGGTCCGAGCTTATGACGTAGAATTCGAGCGTGGAACTTAGTTATGTTAACTTCGGCGAGGCTCACCATTGATCGGTGCTCACGGGGGTTTATTTCTGTCTCTATATCTCGCTGACAAAGCCAGGTTTCGGATAACACGAAAGTCAATTTGTCGCACGAGTGAACGATGCAGGAATAACGTAGGAAACTGCCCTCATGGTCTCACGGATAATTCGGGCGGCGGGGAACTTCAGAAATCGATTCCGAAATAAACAATTGCAAAATAAAATCAATAAAAACGTAACAATACATTCTTTAATTCTTTATAAAAAGAATTTACACATCAACGCTATTACGAAACGTTCGAAAAACAACGTGCGCGCGAGAGAGAGAGAGAGAGATCGTTGTTTCGATCTATTAAGTATTACGAGCAGGATCGCATTTCTTATCGCGTGACGTACCGTGCATTAAATTGCACGCAATGCGTTTCTTTCTACAATCATCGCTGCGTGCAGGTGTCTCGGAATTATCATTAATTCGATATCGAGAATTCCTCGGCGCTTCCCCCCCCCATCCCCCCTCGGCTGCTGGATTCGCAAATGACCGGATTCGCGGAGTGTGGCGACGCGAACATCTCGTTACGCGCGCGTTCGGCCGCGTAATCCGAATCTCGCCGCGGGCGTTTTCCGCTTTCGCGGGTTAATTGATATCCCTCCGATGCCGTAATATAATTCGACGCGTTTCCCCCGGTAGAGTCGCCGATCCCGATCGTTAAAGGTCGACCTCTCGTCTCT